>CAUYQU010097190.1:0-98499 GCA_963574635.1 Cheracebus regulus | reverse complement strand
AAACCTCCCTCACCCTCCTCCACACCCCCCTCACCTTCCCCCCACACCCCCAACAGCTCTCTCACCCTCCCTCACACCCCATCTCCCCCCACCTCCCTCACCCCCACACCCCCTCACATTTCTCCTACACACCCCCACCTCCCTCACCCTCCCCCACACCCCCCTTTCCTGCCCTTGGCTTGGGAGGAGCTGAACTCCAGGCACAGACCCTCCCCAGCCCTCCCCTCCCCTGCCACCAGGCTCCTGCTGAATTTGAGTTCCCCTCCCACACTCCATCTTCACAAAGTCCCTTTCCTACTCAGACATGCCCTTCGGTTACACGCAGAGAGCACTTATTGAACACCTACTGTATACAATGTCCCACCTCCCTCCTCCTCAACTGGGCCCCGCTCTCCATTCTGTCAGGTCCCGGGACTGAGACACCTTGTCCTGCACCCTAACCCCATGTCTGTGACCCCCAGGGACTCCGTGCCGCTGACAACGACCCCACAGCGCCCCCCTACGACTCCCTGCTGGTCTTCGACTACGAAGGGAGTGGCTCCACCGCAGGGTCTGTCAGCTCCCTGAACTCATCCAGCTCCGGGGACCAAGACTATGATTACCTCAACGACTGGGGGCCCAGATTCAAGAAGCTGGCGGACATGTATGGAGGCGGCGAAGAGGATTAACTGACCTCACATCCTCGGACCGAAGTGAGAGCCGCACGCAGACGCCGGAGGAGCAGGACTGAGCAGAGGCGGCCGGTCTCCGACTCTCCCTGCGCGTGTCCTTAGTGCTGTTAGGAGGCCCCCCACCCCCACGTCGAGCTGTCTAGCATGAGCACCCACCCCCGCGGCGCCCTGCACGCGGCTGCTGCCCAGCGCCGCGGCCAGCTGGTACTGAGGAGAGCAAGAGGCACTCTGTTTTCACTTGAATTTCCTAGAACAGAAGCACTGTTTTAAAAAAAATGAAAGTGCCTTTTGGTACATGTATCAGATTCCCTCAAACTCAGGAGTGACTAAAGCAGGCAGGCAGCCCGCCCCCACCTTCCCGTCCCCAGCGGCCTCCGACCCCAGCTAGTCCCAGCTCGGGAGGCATCATTCAGAAATGGGGAGACTGTGTCTTTCTTTCTTTTATTTTGGTCTTTTATTAAGAAAAAGTAAGTGGGTGACTTGTTTGAAAACAGAGTGGAGTTCAAATCCCAGCAGCCTTTGCTGTACACAGTTGGGGTCTCTTGGGCCCTTTGGGAGTCAAGGCCAGCAGCAGAAAGCCCTGGGCGGCCAAGCCCTGGGGCCCTGTGGCTGAGACGACTGCCCCGCCTGTGGCTGCTCCCCGCCCTCCCGAATGCTGTGAGGAGCTCCAGCGGGTGGGGGTCCCAGGGGTCATCCTGGGTGTTCCCCATCTGCCCTTGGCCGCCCCCAGGGCTCCACCCCCAGTCAACCCAGGCCTCCCTCAGGGCCACCTGCCACCCAGAGTGCCACCAGGTCCCCTCTGCCTTTGGTCCAGAAGCGTGAGTTGTCCAAACCAGCCAGTGTCCTGCAGAACCTTAGCTGGAGCCCTCTGGCCCTTGTGACCAGACTGCATGGGGTGCCATCAAAGGCTCCTCGACATGAATCAATTCAAACCCCAGGATGCTCATGACAGCTCCAGCCACCCTGGGGGCTGTGCAGACGGCAGGGACGAAGGACCCTCCCTGGCATCTGGAGAGGGCAGTCACAGGTGGGCATGGTGACCAGAACTACACCCAGCAGACTAAGGCAGCCTCCCCGTCCCCAGCCTGTGTGCTCCTGATTCCCCCAGATGCTGGTGAGCCTGTGTGGGTGGCAGGAGACCCCGTATTGCTGTGCCCACCTGCCCCACAGACACCTCTGCCTGCCGCAGACAGTGCCCCTCCTCTCCTTGGACCCATGTCAGGGGCAGGCAGTCCTCAGGGCTGGCTCTGCTGTTTCCAGGGCGGGGTGAACTCAAGCCAAACAGGGGGCAGGTCGGTTCTGCAGGGCAGTGAAAGGGGCTGTGTCCCGGGACCCCCGGGAGAGCCCCAGGCCGCCTGTGTCCACCACAGCATGAGCAAGCTCGCAGGCGCATTCTCTCTCCAGGCACGGCTATTTCTGGGCGCACAGGTGCCTTGGGCTGGGGCAGGGGCAGGCCCACATGCGGAAGCCTTGCGTTTGCTCAGCTTTCTGTCTCTCCCCAGGCCACTGACAACTGGCTTCCCAAGGAGGGAGTGAGGTACCAGGGGCCCTGGGCAGGACCTGGTGTTGGGTAAGGTGGTCCCAGTGTTGGGGAAGGACAGGGAGCCCTCTGGGAGCCCCGCCCCACACCTGCTTATGGGTCAGGGAATGCCTCAGGGTGCCCGTGGGAGCAGCATGAGCTCCACTGGGGCCCCGGCCCCTCAGCCTCTGGCCGTTCCCCATGGTTAAGGCCATGCCTTTTCTGAACGGCTTTGGCCTTGAGTGCACACATCTGTGCCACGCTCACGGCATGTTTCCATTGGACGTCAGGGTCCTTGCCCAAACCAAACTCACAGCCACCCCTATGCAGCCTCCAGAGTTGAGCTGGGGTCCCAGTCTCCTGTCTGCTCTGAACCACCCATGGCTGCCTAGGGAGGGCGGGGTCCACTGTGCCACATGCTGGGCACCCCCTCTGCAGACAGCCAGTGCAGGAAATAGAGGTCAAGGGGTGGCCAACCGGGCCACACCAGTGTCCCCCAGTTCTGAGCTGTGCTATACAAAGAAGAATGCCCCGGAGTGTCTGCGGCATGGTGTCAGAGGGACAGCTGCTGAGGCTGGTGGAGGGACTGGACATCTCTGTTGTTTGGGGAAGTCCATCCTCCAGTCCTGAGGGTGTGAGTGGATTGGTCTAAGTGTGAATGTAACCGGGAGCCAGGGCAGCACGAACTCCTTTCGCTGAAGTTCCCAGGCCTCCTTGGGTTCCCTGAACCCTGGGCTGGCGTTCCCGGGACCCAGCAGCAGGAGACCCCAGTCCTGCTGGCACCGCCGCACTACCCAGGAGGGCTGGGCGATGCTGGCGCCCGCTCCCCTCCCCACCGCAGCCTCGCATCACTGCCAAGCCCCCGTTCATTTTGCCCAAATCACGCAGGCTGAAGCTGCAGCGCCAGCTGGAGGGACATTTGTGGGGCTTCCCGTGCCATCCCTGCTTCCAGACAGCTGGACAGCTTCCCCTTTACCCCCCCACTGTGAGCCCCTGCGGGCCAGAGAAAGATGGGGTTCCTGCCCCTTCCCAGCTCCACCTCTGAATTTGAGTTAGCGTTAGCTAAGCATACAGTCAGTGTTGAACCTCTCTCTTCCTTACCTTGTAGATACGACTGTCTGTAATCAGGGGACCTGCTGGAGGCTGGGCGGCTGATGCTGGCTGAGCACCAGGGCGTGGTTTGGTTCCTTTAGGGAAGTTTTGTTCTGCCAACAGGGGAACCTGTGCTGTCGGGTGTAGCAGCAGGAGCACCTGGCCTTGGTCAGTGGGCAGCCCCCAGCCCGGGGCAACAGTGCTCCTCAGGGCCTGGGCAGCCCCAGTGTCTGGCCCAGCAGGTTTCTTTCTAGTCTTTCAGTGCATCCAAAATGGAGGCCTCCCACCACCACCGAGTCAGAGCGACAGCCACCAATGGTTAGGCACTCAGAGATGCCTCAGTTTCCCTAGCATGCGCACCAGCCGACACAAGGTCCACTGAGATTATGATTCTGTTCTCTCCAAAGCAAAAAGCTGGGTGAGGGGAAGTCTCCATTTCTGCCAGTGCTCAAAGGAGTAACACCAAAAGAAATCAACACACAATCTCCCCGACACAGAGCCCCACGTGACCCAGCTCCAGGCACCGCGGGTGCGTCGAAGGGACAGCACCGCGCCACAGGCCCAGCGGGGGACCACCTCTCTGTACAATTGGAACGTGTTTTACTTTTCTTTTCTTTCCTTTCTTCATTCTGCTTTTTTTTTTTTGCATGTTTCTTTTTGAAAATGGACAAAATGTGTAGCAGCCCGCATGACCACGGTTGTTCTGGGGACAGATACTGGGGTATGACGTTCTCACACCTGCAGCTCTGAGCTTCGAGAGGTTAGACAAACGTTCCACCTTTTTTTGTAATCGTCAACAGCACAACTATTTTGTATTGTTGTTTGTATCATTTTGTACCAAAAAAAAAAAAAAAAGGAAAAAAAAAGGGGGAGAGAATTGATGTTTCTGTTTCTAGTGCCAGACAGTCTTGGTCCTGAACTGAGTAGAGCCTTGCGGAGCAGTTGTGCAAGGGCGGGCGGGGAGTGCTGCTCCAGAGACTAAATAAAGTCCCCCTTTTTCATAGTCGGCCTCGCCCTGGCTTGCTTTTCTTTCACGAATTCGAGAAGCAGGCAGCGCTCCAGGACACCAGGTGTGTGCACGCGGGGGAGGTGTGGGCCACCGTGGGCTCCGTCTGCACAGCCAACACTCCTTGAGCACCTGCACAGCTCGAGGCGCTGTTCTAGGCTGTGGAAAAACAGAACGAACGGAGCCAGGCCACTCCTCACACCTGTGGGGCCACATGCCGCCTGCCTCAGTGTTTTAAAGGGTTTAGAAGGTATACATGAAGCTAACAAGCAAAGTCACATTCCCCTCCTACCTTGGGAGTGACACCTCCCAGGCCCCATGGGATGCCCAGATCACTTTGGAATTCTCAGACTCCTTGGAGTTTGATGCTGTACGTGGCAGCGAGGAAGGAGCTGGCCTCGGCCCGGGGCTCTTCCCACCTCCCTCTCTTCCGACCTCCAGCTTTGCCCGATGCCCCAGGGGGCTGCGTGTAGGCATGTGGATGCCCCAACCAGCATGTCCCGGCTTCATCTAAGCCCCCCACAAACAGTACCCCTTGGGCCTTGGGATAGGTCCACCTCATGGAAATGCTCCTGCAGAAGAGGCCTGAGCAGGACAGAGAGGGGATCAAAGCACTCTGTGAGGAGTTCCAGGATCCTGGTGCCCAGAGGTATCTGGAGGGGTGAGCACATGGCCCCTCAGCCCTGTAGACTCCTCCCCCTGTGGCAGGGGCACAGTCACATGGGCTGAAGGGCAGACACACGGAACGCATGTGCACATGTGTATGCTTGCACACACGGGCACACCTGCACACCTGCTGTACATGCACATGCATGCAATGCCCATGTGCACACACACACTCATGCACATACATGCAGCACCCATGCAGCACATGCACTGAGACGTCTCCGGCCACTGACATGTTTGGATGCAAACCCTCCGCGGCCACAGCCACATCAGCAGATAGACCCACCAAGCCCCGGAGCCCATCCATGGACTCCAGGTGCCGCCTGCCTCTCTCCCACCCCACCACACTCCCCAGCCTCAGGTGGAGGCTCTCCTGCAGCGGTGAGACCAGCTGGGCCCCTGAAGGTGCCCCTCCTGCCCTCTGCCCTCTGCCCTCTGCCCCTTCTGTCCTCTGCATGCTTCCTGCTTCCCCGTTTCCTGTCACTGCCTTATTCCAGGCAGGGGGCATGAGGAGGCTCAAGTCCCTGGGCCGGGCCTCCTGGGATGGCCAGGCAGGAGGCTGGTCACCCCTGAAGCTGAAGACACCCTGCTGGAGGCCTAGGCACCAGGGGATGGTGGCACACCATCTCAGTGGCCCCTCAGTGTCAGCACAGGCCATGCAGCAGTGCTGTACCCCTCGGTGGGGCTTACCTTGGCAATGAGCTGGGCCCTCTGTGGGGTGGGCATGTGGTCCAGCATTCCCCAGGCCCTCCCAGCAGAGGCCATCACCGCTGGTCCCCAAAGAGCAGCTCTGGGGCCATGTTCAGGCCTAGTCCTCTCTAAGGGAGGGGACGTGAGCTCCGGAGGCTTCCCTGCACAATGCCCTGTGGCTGCAGCTCCCACATAGAGGCTCACTGGCACTCCATGCCCATCCGGGGTGCCCAGGAATCCCCCTCAGGTGGAGAAGACAGGCACATCCAGCACCACCTGTCCCAGGGTCTTACTCTGGGTCCCACAGAATCAGCCATGGAAAGGCTATGGTCACCCCCACTTTACAGATAAGGAAACTGAGGCTCAGAGAGGGGCAGTCCCCCAGCGCGAGCGGGGTTTGAACTCAGGCCTCCCTGTGGCCCTGGGGGCCTCCCAGGACGCAGAACCAGCAGAAAAGCCCAGGCATCTCCCTCACCCCACAGAGCTCTGGCCTCAGAGTCGCTGGGGGCTCCTCAGAGACACAGCCTTGGCTGCCCCAGCTCCAGGACACCTGAAGCCAGACCCAGCTCAGACTGCACTCCTCACAGGGGAGACGCTCTTCAAGGCCCTCCACTGTCTCTCCTGTAAAAACAAGGGTGGCGCTGGGAGTCAGGAGTGACACTCCGCATAACCCTGTGCCAGGCATGGGACCCCGTAGCCAACATGTCCCCTCCCTCAGTTCTGCTCCCATCTGGTGTGGGGAGGGGCTCCAGGTCAACACATGAGGAAGGGCCAGGCAGGGCGACCAAGCTGTTGGCAGAGACGGCCTGGGACTGGTGATGGAGACGGAGGACTGGAGGAGCAGAGGGCTGAGGTCTGGGGGAAGAGACCCAGACACCGGACAGGCTTCTGGCCCTCGGCGGGCAGCCACCATGAGTCCCCTTACATAGGGGAGGGAGGACCTCGGGCACCTCCCTCTGGGCAGCCCAGCCGAGGAGCATCCAAGGTCCGGAGAGCAGCCCTGCACCTTCACACCAACGATGAGGAGCATTGCGACTGTCTGCATCATGGGAGCCGGGGGTTTGGGTACCAGGACTGAAATGCACAGGAGGCACCTGCTCAGAGGCTGCCCGGGACCCTGACGACCACCTGCTGGGAGACAGCACCTACCCAGCCTCCAGCAGCTCTGGAGCCACTAACTACCCATTAACTACACTAACCAGGTGGGAAGGTCGTCCACTAACTATACTAACCAGCCCAGGAAACCAGCCCTTGACCAACATTAGCCCGGTGAGAAGCTAGTCCATTAACTACAGGAACCAGTCCAGAAAAGCAATGCATTAACTACACAAACCAACTCAGAAAAACAGCCCATGTCAACACTAACCAGCCCAGAAAAGCAACCCATTAACTACACTAACCAGCCCAGAAAAACAACCCATTAACTACACTACCCCAGGAAACCAGCCCATTATCAACACTAACCAGTGGGAACTAGTCCATTAACTACACTAACCAGACCAGGAGGCCAGCTCGTTATCTCCGGTAACCAGCTGTCTAGTGTGTCGTGCTGTAACCACCTAATGCTGGGACTGGGTACTTTATCACATCGGATGGGAACATGGGTCAGGTCTGGTGGCAGGGAGTCTGGGATCCAGGCATCACAGGGTTGGTGCTGGGTGAGGGCCTCCCCAAACAGATTGTGCCATCCAGGCATCCTCACATGGTAGAGGGCGAGGGGCAGAAAAGCCCAGCTCTCTCCTTCCTGCCCTTTGGTAAGGTGCCAGCCTGGTGCCCAGGGCTCCCACCTTGTGCATGGGACTGGTGCTCTGATAAAAGAGGATCCATAGCCCCCCTTCGCCTTCCGCTCTTGTCCATGTGAGGACAATGCACTGTGCCCCTGAAGGACACAAAGAGCTCCATCTCAGGGGACCATAGTGCTGGGAGGGGGAAGGGGCTCTCCAGAGCATATCAAGCTTGGATGTGAACTTGAGCATTCCCAGGTCTCTCCCTTGTGTGTGGAACGCTGAGTGTCCCAACACCCCTGGGACAAAGTCCACAATCCTGGGCCTGACCTCGGAGGCCTTCAGTGGTCAGGACCCACCTTCCCTGTTGGGCCTCTGGAGGGCACAAGCATCCCAGCGCCTGCCTATGACGAAGGGGACCCAGCTGGGACAGCCTCCGTCCCAATCAACCAGGGCCCAGGTAGGGTGAGTGTAGCAGTGTCTGCAATGAGAAACTGCCCATGGGTGGCTGGGCCAGGCCTCTCACTGCCCATCACTGTAGACAACTGTTTTGGCACCCCCCAGGTTGCCCTGATGCCCCAGCTGCCCAGGCTGAGCCTCCCAGGCATCCCACCCTCTGCACCCACTCTGGCTGTAAGGCAGGTCTGCTGTGAGCACTGCCCAGGGAGGACATTCTCCTGCCAAGCCCCAACCAAGCGGGAGGTCGTGGGCTCACAGCCCCACGCAGAGGCAGCACCTGGCCCCCATGCTCTGCCCGCCTCTCCCATGCCAGTGTGCCCCTCTGATCACTGTGGTGCCCTGGCCTTGCCTCCCCACTATCGAATCCCAGACCCCAGGCCGTGAGCTCAGACACAAGCAGGTCCTCCCACACCAGACTTTGGCTTCAAAGCTCTCCAACTGGCCCAGTCCCCTGACCCCACCTGCCCTGGGACAGAACCTGAGTCCAGTGGCTCAAGAGTGGAGCCCCTGCGCCATGCCAGTATGGCCACCCTGGGCCTGTGGAGGCTGAGCTGAAAGGTTGGGGAAGCTGAGTTGGAAGAAGCAGGCAGCCCTCCAGTCCCTGCTGGGCAGCAGCAGTCTGACCTGAACCCCACTCTGTCGCTCCACCCAGCAGCCTCCCCCACTGCCTCAGGAGCCTATTAGTCTCGGCTCCCCCCAGGGCAGGCTAAAAGGCTGAGCACACGGTAGTACCCCCTTCCCACCCCCAGCCCTGGGCCCTCCCTGCCACCCTCACCCTTCCCCTCCCCTTCCCCTCCCCCTCAGCCCTAGGCCTCCCTCTCACCTCTCCCCTCCCCCAGCCCTGGCCCCCTCTCCTTTTTCTGGGGCACAATTCACATGCACAATGACTTGCATAACAAAAAATCACTCACACGGTTAATTACGGGTGCAGTTGATAATTACAGGCACAATTAGCCACTTGCTAATTTTGAGGGTGCGAGCAGCTAATTACATTCACAATTAGGCAACTGCTGTGGGCCTAGGACAGGAGTCCTGGGGGTGACACTCCTTGTAATCAGACTCCCAGGGTGAGGTCCAGGTTGGGAGTCAGGTGATCTGCAAAGTACCCCCCTCCCAGCTTCAAGGCAGGGGGCTTACAGGCCTAGAGGCCAGGGCCTGGCAAACAACCTGAAAAAGCCAGCTTGGGGCCCTTTCCAGGGAGGCCCAGAGACCTTCTCTTGGGTCCTTTCACAGGATGGGGGTCGCTGTCACTCCTCTGTCCCAGGAGGATTCAGAGGTCAGTTCACAGGCTGTGCTGGGCAAGGCCACTGGCCCATGGCATTGGCCACCCAGACAGGTGTTGACAAACCCACCCGCAGGGTAGGCGAAAGAGGAGTGGTCCAGCCGGCTGCGGGACCCTGCACCCCCTAGTCACTCACACATGTGCGCACACACGCACATGCACTCGTGCAAACACACAAGCACACACACTGCCCTCCTCAGCTCACTGTGGGCTGCAGGGTGCTGTCCAAGGTACTGACCTCCCTGAAATAAAAGACATTCAAATTTCGGAATTCAAACTACCTCTGTTTACCAATGGTATCATCTTATACCTAGAAAACCCTAAAGACTCCTCCAAAAGACTCCTAGATTTAATAAAGGAATTCAGTAAAGCCTGAGGTTACAAAATCAATGTGGTACTGCTAGACACCAGCAATGACCAAACTGAGAATCAGAGCAAGAACTCAATCCCTTTACAGCAGCTGCAAAAAAATAAAATACTTAGGAATATATTTATCCAACGGGGTGAAAGATCTCTACAAGAAGAGCTATAAAACACTGCTGAAAGAAATCACGGATGACACAAACAACTGGAAATACATCCCAAGCTCATGTATTGGAAGAATCAATATTGTGAAAATGACCATACTGCCCAAAGCAATCAACAGATTCAGTGCAATTCCTATAAAAATACCAATATCCTTTTTCACAGAATTAGAAACAATGCTAGCATTCATCTGGAACCAAAAAGAACCTCAATCAGCAAAGTAATTTTAGGCAAAAATAGCAAATAGAGTCATCACATTACCTGACTTCCAACTATACGACAGGGCTATAGTTACCAAAACAGCACAGTACTGGTATAAAAGTAGATACACAGACCAATAGGACAGAATAGAGAACCAAGAAATAAAGCCAAATACAACCAATTGATCTTTGATAAAGCAAACAAAACCATAACTTGGGGAGAGGACACTCTATTCAATAGGTGCTGGAAAACTGGCTAGCCACACGTGGAAGAATGAGACTTGATCCCTATCTCTCAGCATACACAAAAATCAACTCAAGATGAATTAAAGACTTAAATTTAAGATCTGAGAACACAAAAATTCTAGAAGAAAACCTAGACAAAATCCTTCTAGACATCAGCCTTGGCAAAGAATTTATGACCAAGACCCCAAAAGCAAATGCAACAAAATCAAATGCAAATAAGTGGGGCCTAATTAAACTAAAAAACTTCTGCACAGCAGAAGAAAGAATCGTCAGAGTAAACGGACGACCCACAGAATGGGAGAAAATATTTGCAAACTATGCATTCGATAAAGAACTAATATTCAGATTCTACAAGGAACTCAAACAAATCAGCAAGAAAAAAACAAATATTTTCATTAAAATGGGTGAATGACATGAGACATTTCTCAAAAGAAGATATACAAATGGCCAAGAAACATATGGAAAATGCTCAACATCACTTATCATTAGGGAGATGCAAATTAAAGCCACAATGAGATACCACCTTACCTCAGTCAGAACGGCCATGATTAAAAAGTCAAAAAACAACAGAGGCTGGCATGGATGTGGTGAAAGGGAAATGCTTACACACTGCTGGTGGGAATGTATGTTAATACAACCTCTATGGAAAACAGTATGGACATTTCTCAAAGAACTAAAAGTAATTTACCATTCGATCCAGCAATCCCTCTACTGGGTATCTACCCAAAGAAAAGAAAGTCATTACATCAAAAAGACACCTGCACATGTATGTTTCTCACAGCACAATTCACAACTGCAGACATGGAACCAATCTCAGTGCCCATCAAGCAATGAGCAGCTAGAGGAAGTGTGAGATAGATTTAGATAGATGGCAGGTAGATAGATAGGTAGGTAGCTAGGTAGATAGATGACAGGTAGGTAGGTAGATGATAGGTACATAGATGATGATAGATAGATGACAGATAGGTAGGTAGATAGATGATAGGTACATAGATGATGATAGATGATAGATGACAAGATAGGTAGATAGATGATAGACAAATGAAATACACAAATATGTATGTTATGAAATACAACTCAGTCATAAAGAAGAATGAAATCATGTATTTTGTAGCAACTTGGATGAAACTGTAGACCATTATTTTAAGTGATGTAACTCAGGAATGGAAAACCAAATACTGTATGTTCTCAATTACAGGCGGGAGCTAAGCTGTGGGTACACAAAGGCATACAGAGTAGTAGAGTGGACACTGGAGACTCAGAGAGGAGGAGGGGGGAGGGGGGAGGGATACTCAGCTACCTATTGGGTACAATGTACACCACTTGGGTGATGGATGCACTAAAACCTGACTTCACCACTATACAATTCATCCGTGTAACCAAAAACCACTTGTGCTCCTAAAACTATTGACATAAAATAAAAACTAGAGCTGGGCACAGTGGCTCACACCCGTAACCCCAGCACTTAGGGAGGCCAAGACAGCAGGACTGCTTGAGCCTAGGAGTTCAAGACGAGCCTGGGAACATAGCATGACCCCATCTCTACTTTAAAATATTTTAAATATCCTGGTATAGTGACGTGTATCTTTGGTTCCAGCTACTTGGGAGGTTGAAGCATGCAGCTCACTTGAACCCAGGAGGTCGAGGCTGCAGTGAGCTGTGATCGCACATCTGCACTCCAGCCTGGCTGACAGAGCAAGAGCCCTTCTCAAAAAACAACAACAACAACAACAAAAACTATTTGACAAAAACATACAACAAAATTCACCAATTTCAAATTGTGGGAAGTAGAAAAGTTCCTTTTTAAAGTTTCCTTTCTTGTTAAAGAATAAGTGTGCTAATAACTTTGTTAAGCCCTATGCTATGTAGCTGTTAGACACGCCACGCTTACAGGCACGTAGTACATTCTACATCCTTGTACTTTAACCAAGATATCTGTGCTGGACATGCTCACAGGCATGGCCCAGCTCTCCACCGCTTTTACCTGTTTAGAAAAGTTTTAAGTTGTCAGCCAGTCAGGTTTTAGTTTAGATTGTGAGGTCTGGCTCCAGCCAGTGGAGATCAGACGCAGCGGTAAGGACAACCCCAAATGCGTAAGGGATAAATTTGTGTGTTTTCCTTTGTTCATTGTACACTCGTGGCATGATGGCTAACAGGAATACCCTTCCTGCAGTCCAGGAAGTAAAAATTGCATTGCCGAAAGATCCTTTGTCTCAGTGCTAATTTTTCTTTGTGGCACCAAGCATCTATATTCAACATAAATATAATGTGATGAGTTCTGACAAACGTATACAGTTATGTAACCTCCAGCACAATGATGACGTGAAACATTTCCATCACACCAAAACTCTCCCTCCCTCTGCCTCTTGACAGTCAATCGTCTCCTCAACCCCAGCCCTGGACTCCTGTATTCTATTTGCCATCCCTGTGGTTTTGACATTCATATAAACAAAACCACACAGGATGCAGCATTTTGAGTCTGGCCTCTATCGTGAAACATAACACTTTTGAGATTTATCGTTGCTGCACTCTGAGGTAGCCCGTTCTGTTTTTCTGGCTGAGTAACTTTCCCTGTGTGATGTACCACAGTTTATTTTATCCATTCACCTGCTGGAGGGTATTTGGCTTGTTTCCCAGTCACGGTTATTATGAATAAAGCCGCTATGAATGTCGAAGTCAAGTTCTTGACATGGACAAAGGCCTTCTCTCGGACGGCCACCAGGAGTGGAACTGCTGGCTCACGTGGTGACTGTGGATGTGAACTGCCAGACTGATATCCAAAATGTCTGTGCCGTGTCAGGCTCCCCCAGGCCGGGTGGGAGGGTCGCCTGTGCCGTGTCAGGCTCCCGCAGGCCGGGTGGGAGGGTCCCCTGTGCCGTGTCAGGCTCCCCCAGGCCGGGTGGGAGGGTCGCCTGTGCCGTGTCAGGCTCCCCCAGGCCGGGTGCGAGGGTCGTCTGTGCCGTGTCACGCTCCCGCAGGCCGGGTGTGAGGGTCACCTGTGCCGTGTCACGCTCCCGCAGGCCGGGTGTGAGGGTCGCCTGTGCCGTGTCAGGCTCCCCCAGGCCGGGTGCGAGGGTCCCCTGTGCCGTGTCATGCTCCCGCAGGCCAGGTGTGAGGGTCACCTGTGCCGTGTCACGCTTCCCAGGCCGGGTGTGAGGGTCCCAGCAATCCACACCTTCCCTGCACTGGCACGGTCCGTCTTGTGCGTTCTAGTCATTCCAGGAGGTGCGCAGCTGTGTCTCACTGTGGTTTGATTTGTGTTTCCTTGATGACAAATGACATGGAGCATCTTTGTGTGTGCTCATTTGCCATCTGTACATCTTCTTTGGGGAAGAGTCTGTTCCAATCTCTTGTCTTGCAGGAATGTTCACCTCTATATTTGGCTACACAGTTGCCATTCCTGGCGCTATTTCATCACCGTTGTGTCCATTTGATACAACTCTCCTTCTGCTTACAGGACTGACTTCAACCTTACTGAAAATGCTGAGGCAGGAGAACAGGGAATTGGGGTGACCAACGGCGACGGCAGAAGCCCAGGAGCAGCAGGCGCCAGGAGTTCCGGCAAGACTGGGCAGCACACAGGCCACGCCCACTCCTGTGATGACGAGACAGGGGCCTCCACTTCCGGCTCTGATTGGCCGCGGGTCAATCCTTCATAGGGTGTAACCAATTGGAGGCCTCTAAAGGGCACCTAGGGCTGTTACCAAATTCTTTTAGTTTCATAAAACCCCAGGGAGCACTGCAGTGGGTGGGGGGGAGGTGGCTTGAGCCACTTGCTGGAGCCCACTCCCACTCTGCAGCATGTACGTTCGCCCCAAGGTATCTGTGCTTTCGACTCAGCAAAACAGAAGCAATGTTCCACATGTGCACAACGGCATGAAGCCACAGGCACATGCGTACATGCCACTGCAGCTGCTCTTGTGCCTGGCCATCCAACGCCAACAGGACACTCTGTCAGACTTTAGAAGTCTATGTAAATGTCTGTCTTTCATAATTGCTCTATATAGAGTGTGTTATCAGACAAGATAGTTATTTACGAAACATGGGGGCCGGGTGCGGTGGCTCACGCCTGTAATCCCAGCACTTTGGGAGCCCGAGGCGGGCGGATCACGAGGTCAAAAGATCGAGACCATCCTGGCCAACACGGTGAAACCCCGTCTCTACTAAAAATACAAAAAAATTAGCTGGGTGTGGTGGCACATACCTGTAATCCCAGCTACTCGGGAGGCTGAGGCAGGAGAATTGCTTGAACCCGGGAGGCGGAAGTTGCAGTGAGCCGAGGTCACGTCACTGCACAACCCAGCACCTGGTGACAGAGTGAGACTCCGTCTCAAAAAAAAAAAAAGAAAAGAAAAGAAAAGAAAAGAAAGAAAGAAACATGGGGACTGCAGAAATGACTGCAGAACAGCAGTAACCGTGGTGCACTTCGCTCTTTAAGTTGGCTCGTTCTCCACATTCTTGAAACAATTTGTAGGGTTTTTTTGTTCTAGAAAATGCAATCGGTGTTTTCACAAAAGTAAATGTACGATTTGAAATACAATAAATGAAGGCAATGCATGGCCTTACAGTAAAACATCAGAAACTAACTAAATAAAAATCTGTGCTTTCATTACTCCATTCTTCTGTTGCTTGTATTTCATTGCGTCGTTCTTCTGTTGCTTTGAGCATTTTGTTCAATTCTTTGTTTAAGGCACCAAGAACCTGGACAACTCACAGTCAAGATATTCCATCCAGTGACAATGTGACAGCACTTTAACATCTCCTGGAATACAGATCTGATGGTGATGAACCCTTTCAATTTTTGTGTTCCTGAAAAAGTAATTTCACCTCTTCAAAAGAAAAAAATGTTTTCATTGGATAAAGAATTTTAAATTGGCTGGGTGCAGCATCTCATGCCTGTAATCCCAGCACTTTGGGAGGCCGAGGTAGGAGGATCACCTGAGGTCAGGAGTTCAAGACCAGCCTGGCCAACATTGTGAAACCCCTTCTTTAACTAAAAAAACAAAAATTAGCCGGGCATGGTGGCACACACCTTTAATTCCAGTCACTCAGGAGGCTGAGGCATGAGAATCACTTGAACCCAGGAGGCAGAGGTGGCAGTGAACCAAGATCATACCACTGCACTCCAGCCTGGGCAACAGAGGGAGACTCCACTAAAAAAATAAGAAATAAGGGGCTGGGCACGGTGGCTCACACCTGTAATCCCAGCACTTTGGGAGGCTAAGGCAGGCAGATCACATGAGGTCAGTAGTTTGAGACCAGCCTGACCAACATGGTGAAACTCTGTCTCTACTAAAAATACAAAAAAATTAGCCAGGCATGGTGGCAGGCACCTGTAATCCCAGTTACTTGGGAGGTTGAGGCAGGAGAATTGCTCGAATCCAGGAAGCATAGGTTGTAGTGAGCCGAGACCATGCCACTACACTCAAGCCTGGGCAACAGAGCGAGACTTTGCCTCTAAATAAATAGTATTTTACATTGCGTTTTCTTTCAGTGCTTTCAGGATGCTGTTCCTACATTCCTAGCTTGTGCTGTTTCCAACAATGCAAATATTCTGACAGAAATACTCTGCCCACCTTATTCTTCCTTAAAAATTTTCTTTTTAAGGCCATTTGATTTTTTATGTACCTTGGTGTCAGTTTTTGTTTCTAGACAGGGTCTCACTCCATCACCCAGGCTGGAGTGCAACTTCCGCCTCCCAGGCTCGAACAACCCTCCGGCCTCGGCCTCCCGAATAGCTGAAACTGCTGGCATGCATCACTATGCCTGGAGAATTTTTGTAGAGTTGGGTTTTCGCCATGTTGTCCAGGCTGGTCTCAAACTCCTGGGCCAAGTGATCATCCTGCCTCAGCCTCCCAAACTGCTGGAATTATAGGCATGAGCCACTGCGCCTGGTAGATGTCAGGTTTTTTTGTGCATTTCTTATGTTTGAGGTTCATTGAGCTTCTCAGATTTCATCAAATTTGGAAAAACTTTAATCACTATTTCTTCAAAATATTTTTGCTTCTCCTCTTTGGGGAGCTTCCCTTACCGGCATATTAACCCGCTTGCTTTGTCCTCATGCAGCTCACTGATGCTCTGGAGTCTTTTCCCCTCGCTCCCCCCATGTTCCCTTGTTCCCCCCATGTTCCCTCGCTCCCTCCATGTGTTATATTTTAGATGGTTTCTACCGCTACGTCTTCAAGTCCTCTACCTTTTTTTTTTTTTTTTGAGATGGAGTCTCGGAGTCTTGCTCTGTCGCCCAGGCTGGAGTGCAGTGGCACGATCTCAGCTCACTGCAACCTCTGCCTCCTGGGTTCAAGCGATTCTCCTGCCTCAGCCTCCTGAGAAGCTGGGATTACAGGCGTGCACCACCACACCCAGCTAATTTTTGTATTTTTAGTAGAAATGGGCTTTCACCATATTGATCAGGCTAGTCTTGAACTCCTGACCTTGTGTCTTCTACTCTTTTCCTCCGCCATGTCCATTCTACCGTTCACATTGCATCCAGTGTGAGTTTCACATCAGACACTGTGGTTTTATCTCCAGCAGTTTTGTCAGATACTTTTTTTTTTGACAGGGTCTCACCGTGTTGCTCAGGCTTGTCTTGAACTCCTGGGCTCTGGTGATCCTCCTGCCTTGGCCTCCCTAAGTGCTGGGATCACAGGTGTGAGCCCTACACCCAGCCTCGTCAGAGACTTTTACATGTCCTTCGTCTCTGCTCAGGCTTTCAGCTGGCTTCTTGAGCATGCAATATTGTTACAGTGACCTCGGGAGTTTCTTTGCATGACAATTCTCTCACCTGTTGCATTCCTACGTCAATTTCAAAGTGTTGGTTTTTCTGCTCATTATGGGTTCTCCTTTCTGGCTTCTTTGCTGGCCTGGTCTTTTTTTTTTTTAACTGAATGTCAGACATCGTGACGGCTGCCTTTCTGGGTGCTGGATGTTTCTGTAACCCAAATATGCTCGAGCTTTGCTGTGGGACACTATCACGTCACATAACAGTTTCATCCTTGGGGACCTTGCTTTTAAGCTTTGTTAGGTAGGAAAGGGACACATTTAGTGTAGAGAGTATGTCTTCCTTGGTGATGAGGAACATTCCTTCTATGCAACACCCCACGAATGAGGAGGTGTTTAACTCTGACTGCTGGGAAGAGGCCCTATTCCTGGCCTTGTGTGAGCTCCGGAGATTGTTCCCTCTGACCTCAGCAAGTGGCCCTTTCTCCAGCTGGGCTCGTGTTCTGGGCCTGCACTGACACAGGACATGAACGAGGTGGTATAAATAAAAGTGTACCCCCTCAGTCTGGAGGCAAGAAGCCCCAGACCAAGGCGTGGACAGGGTGCTTCCTCCAGAGGCTCCAGGGGAGGCTGTGTCCATGTCTTCCTCACAGCTCCTGCTGGCTGAAGGCAGGTCGCAGCACTCCTTGGCTTGTGGAGGCACCCCGGCCTTTGCTTCCACCATCTCATGGCCTCTCCCATGATTCCCTGTGTCTCTTCCTGTAAGGATACCAGTTACTGGATTAAGGTCCACCCTACTCCAATATGACCTCACCTTAACTCAATTACATTTGCAAAGACCTTATTTCCAAATTAGGTCGCATTCACAGGTACCAGGAGTGAGGACTAAACATGTGTTTTTTGTTTTCTGAGACAGGGTCTCACTCTGTCGCCCAGGCTGGAGTACAGTGGCATAATCACAGCTCACTGCAGCCTCAACTTCCCAGGCTCAAGCTCCTCCCACCTCAGTCTCCTGGGTAGCTGGGACCACGAGTGTGTACTACTACACTTGGCTAATTTTTGTATATTTTGTAGAGATGGGGTCTTGCTATGTTGCCCAGGCTGGTCTTGAACTCCTGGCCTGAAGCAATCCTCCTGACTTGGCATCCCAAAGTTCTGGGATTATAGGCATGAGCCATCACACCTGGCCAAAACATGCCTTTCTTTTTTTAACAAAAAAAAAAAATGTTTTGGGGTGCATAGGAGGTGTATACATTTATGGAGTACATGAGATATTTTGATACAGGCATGCAATGTGTAACAGTCACATCAGGGTAAATGGGGCATCCTGAACAGGTCCTTTGGGGGATGTATTAGCTTGTTTCCATGCTGCTGATAAAGACAAACCCGAGACTGGGAAGAAAAAGAAGTTTAGTTGGACTTACAGTTCCACGTGGCTGGGGAGGCCTCAGAATCACGGCACGAGGTGAAAGGCACTTCTCACATGGCAGCAGGAGAAAATGAGAAACAAGCAAAAGCAGAAACCTCTGATAAACCCATAAGATCTGGAGAGACATTCGTTATCACAAGAACAGCACGAGAAAGACCAGCCCCCATGACTCAGTTACCCCCAGGCCCCTCCCACAACACATGGGAATTCTGGGGAGATACAATTCAAGATTTGGGTGGGGACACAGCCAAGCCATGTCAGGGGATGTGGTTCAGCCCATACCAGCGGCCTCAGGCAGGCTCTTCCCACTCACATAAGAATCAGTCCTCAGCAAATCCCTGCAGTTTTCTGCTGTGGAGATCTCTCCTCCTTGCTTCTCTGCCCCGCGAACCCCAGCCACCTTAGAGTCCCTGGTCTCTTGGCTCTTATTATTCAGGGGGTCTCGCAGCTTCTCCTGGGCTCACCCCCCTGCACCATGAACTGGACACTCTCCAGGCAGCCAGGGGGCAGCCATCGGCTTACAGCATTGGCTTCCCACCTCTCCGGGGTCACTGGCCTTTGCTGCCTGATGTCCAACATCTCAAAAGCCAGTTTCATGTATTCTACCAGCTTTTGAGTTGTCTGAGGCAGGAGAACAAATGCAGTCCCTGTTACACCATCTGAGCCAGAACCAGAAATCTGAGCATTTTCCATAAACAGACTTTGTCATGAGTTAAAAATTCTGTATTTTCTTTTGCAGACTTCTGGATTACTGTTCTGGATAAGGTGGGCTTCTAGATTGCACCTGTGAAACTACCTTTGCAAAATGACTGAGACAGTGAAAGAGACCGAACTTAACCGACTCCATCTTGCTTCTGACCTCCAAGCTGTCCTTGTCCATTCCCGGACACCTGGGCATAGACGGAACTCACTTTGGGAGAAACTTATAGTTTAAACAAAAACGGTAACAGCCCTTTCCCAAAGCAGACCTCCTTCTTGCCTGGGGACTAGATGGCCTTTGTAGGACTAACATTAGCCACAAGATGAGAAATTAGGGTTTAGGAGTCATGCAGCTGGAAGCTACAAGATTTTGGCCCTCCCTAAACGGCTCCTAAGATCAGTGCTTGAGATGTTTTGCAAACCCTGCACTCGATGGATTAGCTGGCCTCACCCAGATCAATAAACTAGCTCATCTGATCTTGTGGCCCCCATCCAGGAACTGACTTAGTGCCAGAAGACAGCTCTGACTCCCTGTGATTTCATCTCTCACCAATTGGCACTCCTGGCTCACTGGCTTCCCCTCACCCATCAAGTTGTCCTTAAAAACTCTGCTCCCTGAATGCTGGGAAGACTGGTTTGAGTAATAGTAAAACTCTGGTCTCCCGCACTGCTGGCTCTGTGTGAATTACTCTTTCTCTATTCCAATTCCCTTGTCTTGACGAATGGCTCTGTCTAGGCAGTGGGCAAGGGGAACCCCTTGGCGGTTATACCTACAGTTCCCCCGATTGTCTTCTGGGTTTTAGAAATTCTTTTCCCCTTCAGTTGAATTCACTGGGGACTTCTCTACATGGGGGGAGAAATCTGCTTCCTTGTCTTTCAGATGACAGAGTGCTACACTGGTGCAGTTTACTAAATCATCCTTTTATTCCGAATTCAAATATTACCTCAGCCATGTATTAAGTCCTCAGATACACGGGGATCTTTTCTGGAGTCCCTGCTCTGTCCCACCAACCTGTATGATCCCATGTCAACACCATGCTGATTTGCTTACGTTGGCTTTTTAGAGTGTTCCTGTGTCTGATGAGACAAGAGCTCCCTTCTCGCCTTCTTCCTGCACTCTCCTTTTCTGTGAAGGCCAGAGGAGGGGCACCCTGCCCACCCTGGGGCATGGCAAGGGCCCTGCAGGATGGGTACGCCCCAACAAAAGGAAGGTGTGTGGGCTGAGGGAGTTTGGAGGCCAGAGGAGAGGCTGTCACGGGGCGTGGACCTGAGAGTGTACAGGACATGCTGTGCAAAGTGAACTCCACCATTGTTTCATTGGATTGGATCCGAGTTCCACTTGGCTCATGGGCCCTGATCAGCTGTTCACAAGGCTGCAGGACCAGGAAGTTTTCCAGAGAGAACAGGAAGATGTCTCCAGGCAGCAGTGATTCAGGAACAGCAGGCACCGGTAGGTAATGACCAGAAAGCAGACACTCCCAGCAAAAACGAGCCTGTGCAGGCCAGGCACAGTGGCTCACGCCCATAATCCCAGCACTTTGGGAGGCCAAGGCAAGAGGATCCCTTGAGCCCAGGAGTTCGACACCAACCCTAGCAACACAGGGAAACCCCATCGCTACAAAAAAAATTTTTAAAACAAGCTAGGTGTGGTGATGCACACCTACAGTCCCAGCTACAGGCTGAGGTGGGAAGATCACTTGAGCCCAGGAGTTCAAGGCTGCAGTGAGCTATGAGCGACACTGAACTCCAGCCTGGACAATAGAGAGACCTTGTTTCCAAGAAAAACAAAAAAAAAAGGAGCCTTGACAACATGAGAACATCTAGGAGGAAAGCCCCCCATGGCTCAGGGGGCAGCTGATGAAACACACAAAAACCCCCGGAGGCACAGGAGTGCTGCTTCCCATGGAACCACACTCACCACCGGGCACTGCTCCCTGTCTCAATTCAGAAGGGAGACTGGGGGCTGGGCTAAAGGAGGTTTCTGCCGAGCCCCTCCATGCCCAGGGTACAAGTGTCAGGACAGAACACAGGGGCTTGCCTTACGAAGGCCCAGCCAGCCAGGTGCGGGACGTACATGCAGATCAGAAAGTCGACTGAGACACGGATCTTCCTCTGGAGATGGGAAGGAGACAAGGGCCCTGGACCACACTCTTCTCAGCATTGGCCTAGAAGCCTCAGCTTCATCACTGTATCACACAGGACAGACCTGCATTCAGCCTCTTCACTGTATCACAGAGGATAGACCTGCATTCAAAGCTCCATCACTGTATCACACAGGACAGACCTGCATTCAGCTTCCTCTGTGTCACACATTAGATAGATGTGCATTCAGCTTCCTGTGTCACATCCGATAGATGTGCATTCAGCTTTGTCACTATGTCACACACCACGCCACCAGTGGATGACAGTCCTTCAGATTCGAGCCCCAAGGGTGGGCACACAGGAGTCTGGCTGTGGTCTTACCTGCATTTATCTAAGGAGCAGTAATGGTGAGCACCCGTCCAGTTGCTTACTGGCCACTCGTGTATTTCTAAAGCACCTATTCATGTGTCTCGCATATTTTTTAATGTCTTGTCTTTTTATTACTGACTTGTAGAATTCTTTATTCCTTTGTCATGGATAAATATTGCAAATATTTCTCCATGTCTGTGGCTTGCCTTTTTACTTTATAAAGATACCTTTTTTTTAACAATCTAAAGATAAATTGACATGGCATTTTATTTTTTCCTCTCAGTCACATAGCAAAACAATAAAGAAAAAAAATATAGTATCTAAACTTTTTCAGAAACAATATATTTCACAGAGTACAAATTGAATAGACACTTTTTTCCCACTGTGTTCACAAAATCTAAATGACATATTGTGAAATTCGTAAATGTGGCAAATAAGCCAGTCTAAAGAAAATCTCCTGTGGAGGAACCTCCCATACCACGGACCACACATGAGATTGCTGAAAAGCCAAGGTTCCACTCTGACCTTGAAGTAAACACTGACCAACCTCCAAGTGCATCTTGGTGAGCAAAAGGCTGTAGCTTTGAGGCCTAATTTATCCATTTTTCTTCAGGAATTGTGCCTTCTACATCCTTAGAAATCCTTGCCCACTCCCAGTCATGAAGACCTCTGATACTTCCCAGGTCTCTGACCCACCTCAAGTTCGTGTTTCTGTACAGTGTGACGATGGACTCCAGGCTCACATTTCCTCCACAGGGCACAGAACTGCACCAGGGCCTTCATCTAAAACTTCGTGGTGTTAACATGTGGACCTGTTTCTGGACTCTTCCATCCCTCCAGCCATGCCTGTGTCTGCTTTGACACCACGTCATTCTGATAGCTGTCACTTCAGAGGAAGTCTTGAAATGTGAGAGTGTAAAGTGCTCCATTCAGTTCTAGGCTGTCTTGGCTATTTAAGTCCTCTGCATTTCTATATAAATTTGTGGAATCGAATTGTCAGTTTCTAGGAAAATCCTGCTGGGTTTTGCTTGGGCTGGCATTGCATCTGTTTATCGATAGTTTGGACAGACTTGCTGTCTTCAGCAATAGTGAGTCTCCCCCCACCAACACTGTGGTGTCCACCTCCATTGAGGGCTTTCATTTCTCCAGTTTCAGGGTAAGGATCTTAACCATCTTTCAGCCCATGTATTCCTAGGCGTGCTTTCTCCATGCTCTTCTTAATGGCATGTTTGTAATCCTCTGGTTGCTGGCTGCTAGTGCACGGAACTGCAGGCCCTCTACCTACGGCCTTGCCACCGGCCCTCTCTCCGAGTTCACACGCCACACTCAGTGTTGTGTCTGCAGATGTGTCTGGACTTCCAGGCACGGGGTTGTGTCACCTCTGAATTCTTGGCTCACCTTCTTCCTCTCCACCCTTGATGCCTCTTTTTCTTGTCTCTTTGCCCAACTGGAGCTGCCTGAATGTGGGGAGTGGAGGCGGCAAGAATGGCCGTCCCTGCCACATCCTCATGGTGCTGCCCGTGCCCCAGGCCTGTGCAAACACCCAGGTCAGACTGAGGGCAGCCAGCAAGCCTGTGACGATACACGCAGCGGCAGCCATGAGTCTCAGGAACAGAGTACGATGAACACGCCTGTGGACCCTGTCCTGCCGCAGCGCCTTACTGAGGGCCTCCCTCTCATGCTGGCCCAGCCTCACGTCACCAGGCAGGCTGACCAGACCCAACAGGAGAAGCAGAACGGCTGGAATGAAATCAATCACAATTGCAGAAATTCAAGTGCAAATGCCCTTTGTACCTGATCATTTCAGGCCAAGAACTTGGTGAAACGCGGGTGTGGGTCATGGTTGGAAATAACAGGCATGACCCCATCAGTGTATGACCCTGGCACAGCCTCAGCAGGAAGGTGGAGAGGGCGCCCACTGCTGCTTCCTGCTGAAACTCTCAGTGTGGCCACAGGTGTCCATGGTGAATTGTATCCTCCTTAAAAAAAGATATAGGGCAGGCCAGGTGAGGAGGCTCCCACCTGTAGATCACCTGAGACCAGGAGTTGAGATCAGCCTGACCAACATGGTGAAACTAAAAATACAAAAAATTAGCCTGGCATAGTAGTCTGTGCCTGTAGTTCCAGTTACTGGGGTGTAGTAGCGGAGGAGGAGGAGGGTAAGGAGAGGGGAGCCTGAGACAGGAGAACTGCTTGAACCTGAGAGGCAGAGGTTGCAGTGAGCCAAGATCACGCCACTGCACTCCAGCCTGGGCAACAGAGTGAGACTCCGTCTCAAAAAAAAAAAAAAAGAAAAGAAAAAGATATGGGGGACTCCTTAACCCCAGTCCTCAGAATGTGACTATCTGGAGTTAGGGTCTTTACAGAGGTAATCCACTCAGAATGAGATTGTACAGGCAGGCCCGGATCCAACAAGAGTGAGGTCCTTACAGAGAGGGGAGGCTGGACCCAGAGACCCACACACACAGCGGGAAGCTGTGGAAAGCTGGAGGCAGAGAGCAGGCACTGTGTCTAAGCCAAGGAACCCAAAGATGCCAGCAGCTGCCAGAAACAGGGAGAGCAGACCCTTCCCCTAGAGCCTGGGGAGAAACCCCCCCTGCCGGCACCTTCATCCCCAACTCTGGTCCCCAAGCTGTGGGACGGTCTGTGCTCCCCTGCCCCGGCAGCCCCAGCAGGGCAGTGCGACAGCGTGCGAACTGGTAAGTAAACCTGCCTGTCACTGCGGGTCCGTCACACCAGGTGGAGTGAATGTCACGCCGGGGGGCCAAGTCCAATTGCGGCAGCAACCGCTCCCCAAGGTGGTGGAAGGCAGGGAACTGTGCACATCTGCGTGGAGCCTCTGAGGGCCACCAGGAGCTGCGACCTGTCAGGGCCAACCTATACCAAGACCCACCCTGGAAATCCCTTCTCTAGCCACAGAAGGAGGGCTGGGGCCCTCTGGGCACCTGAGCCGGGCTCACCAGGTATGTTTCTGTGTCTACCTCCCCCTGCCCCAGGCCTCCCCCCGCCCCTCCCAGCTCATCTCCACCTGCGAGAACAGAAGGTGTAAGCATGGCCTCCAGCCCTCAGACTCCATGCACGAGGCAGCTCGGCCCCTGTCCTCACAGAGAAAGTTCTTTCTCCCGGCTCTACTGGGGCTCAGCTACAAATTCCAACAGGTGGTTTAGAAACCAGCACCTCAGAAGAGCCAGAATGGAGGCTGGCGAGCAGAATCTAAAACTGGAAAACTGGGGAAAAACAGGCAAAACAAATACAGATAAATTTGTTTTTAATAAAGGAGTTAATTTTCTTTCAATCCTATATAAAACAATAGCAATTAAAAACTTCATTTTTGAAAGTAAAATATTTACATATGAACAAGTAACTGTGCAAAATTTACATGAAAAAATGGAAAGACAGGGATTTCCTAAAAGACAAAATAAAAGGTGTAACAGTTCTCAGGTGTTGATAAAAAATACTGATCAGCGTTCAGTTCACACGCGCTCGAATTAAAGTCTAACGTGAGAATTCACACGGAGAAAGCCGGAGTATTTACAGTCATAAAAGTACTATCAATAGACAATTTCATACAATAACCTCTGAAAATATAAAGAACCAATTAGTATATTTGTAATAAAAAAATAGGTACAAAGAAGGGGCTTTGCTCTGGACGCCTGTCAAGTCGGCCCAAGGCTTGCATACAGTGTCTTAGCAAAATAGTTCTAGTTTACATAGCCATTCTGTCATGTGCCGAAGTATGTACAGTTACTGACAAAATACACCAACCATTTTTCAACACTTGATTCACACCGAGAAAGTCTTGATGATTCTTCTCAACTTTGATTTTATTTAATCTAGGTTTTCACTTTTAGCTAAAAAACACAGTGCAAGTAAAATATATTTATGCTGAAAAGGTTTTCATCTCTTTTAACTTTACAGCTTTACAAACTATAGCAAATAAAATCCATTTGTACAGATGCTGACCACACATTCAGAAGGAGCCCACCTTTGCCTCTACTAAGCAGAAATGTGATTACACGCTGAGGTGGGGGTGCTACGATGGATTGTGTCCTCCTGCAGGACTCTCAGCGGAGGGGAGGGGAGGGCAGGGGAGAAGTGGGGAGGAGAGGGGAAGGAAGATAAATAGTCTAAAAAATCAGTTTGCTTTGCCAACTGACTATTACAAAAATAAAATAAAGGAAATGAGGTCATCGGCTGTAGACAAACACCTACATAGTAAGTTAGGTAGAACTAAACCAAAATGCACAAATAATGCAGAAACTGCTATGAGTTGACAGAGGGCAGCTAGTTATTTGCTAACGATTCCATCAGTCTTTATATATGGCTTGTTTGGCAAGAAGGCCACTCAATCAAGATGAGTTAAGATTTAATTGTCCTTTAAGAGTATCCACAGGCCTTTGTGTTCTCTCTGTTACAGAAACGTATTTTCTTTCACACTGAAGAGTTGATTTAGAAACAGGAATATAAAACTGTTCCATTGTAAAGAGGTGGCTGTTTTTTAACAATATCCCATTTGCTTGTTACAAAAAGGCGTAATCTGCAAATATATAAAAAGTCCCCAGGCGTCCTCCTGTGTCACTTAAGGAATGCTTTGTAGAGCAGCAGTGAATGGCTTGTCTCGCGTTCATTTTCTAAACAAAATATGAGGTCCCTGAGGTTGACCCGCGTGATTCTTTGTCGTGTGAACTGCCTGGGGGTTCCAACACCCGAGCTGCCTGGGACCACTGAGCCAGGGCCCGACCCCTGGTGACGAAAAAGGAGAAGAGTTGTGTTAGTGGGGCTCGAAGGGGGGTTGGCAAGGGGGGCCTGTGTGGCTGTTCCAAGTACCCTGATTCCAGAGGCCAGGCCCAGCACGGGCCCCTTCCGGCAAGCCCACGGCAGGAGCGGATGTGCTGTTCAGGGCCCTGCCAGGGCAGGAGGCTGCACGCTGTGCCCTCAGGACAGGACAGACTCAGACACTGCCCAATACCCTTCAGTGCTCAGACCAGGCCAGAGGCTGAGGACAGACCAGGGGGTGGCACCCACCCAAGGCGAATGGCTAAGCAGCCTCAGGGCCACCCTCCATGCAACCACAGCAGAGGGCACGGAAGCCACACTGGGTCTCTGTGCATCATCCCTGCTTGGCTGCTGAATCCCTGCACTGGGCGGGCTCGGCTCGGCTCGGACTGGGTGTGCTGGGTCAGCTGGGAAGGCTGGATTGCTCAGTGGTTCCCATAGTGGTCCTTGGGCCTCTGGCTGGGCCCTGGCTGCAGAGACCCTGCCTCCGCCAGCCCCTCCAGGTGACCAGCTATGCCCTGAGCCGCCTCAGATGGCTCCTGTGTGGAGAAGCACAGCTGCTGGGTGCTGGTGCTTGTGCAGTATCCGTGGTTTCAGACCACACCTGCACCCACCGCCCAGTGGGGCACATGCCAAACTCCCAACAGCTGCCACTTCCGCATTTGGCTGAAAACTAAGGCCTGCTCTGGTGGTTAAAGTTGTTCATGTATATTTAAGTACAGAGATGATGACGGCATCTTTACAGCACATTCTCAACCAAAGTTAAGATGCTGGAAGTAACGGATTCTGCTCTGCACGCCATGGGAGCCATGCTGTGGGCAGCTGCAGGCAAGGCCCAGCTGCCCCAACCTGGTGCCCTCGTCCTGTCCCTCATCCTGTCCTTCCTCCCGTCCCCCCTCTGCCACTGTCAGTTCGGGCTGGGAGCACCGTTGCCCTGCGTGACGGTCTCTAACCGACAGCATTTTCTTTATTCCTGTGAGACTCAAACAGAAGAGGGCACGCATCTCCCTTCAGATGCCCTGAGCCATGAGGCCCTCCTTCAGATCCACCCTGGGTCCCTCTGCTACTGAAGCCTCTGCACGCTCCACACTCGCTCATTACAAACTGATCCAAACCTGATCAAGCCGGGCAGGTGACAGCTTGCAGAGTGAGGGCAGGGCTCTCACAGGCACCACCCAAACAGGCTGTGTGACCCAGTGACACCTGCTACAGATTCTGGACTGCAGTTTGATGTTTCTACCTTCAAAATAGCCCAGCAGCCAAAAAAGAGGGCAGGGGTGAAAGTGAGACGCTCGTCTCGAGAGCACAATTTAAGGGACGCTGAGAGTCAGAAATCAAGATATTCTGATGCAAGTGTCAGCACCGTCCAAGGGCAGAGGCGAGGCGGTGCCTGCTGGGGGCTGAGGCCACCCCCAGGCCCAGCACACCGAGAACCTGATGCCCAGCCCTGCTTCTGTGCCAGGCTCTGAAGGTGCAACTATGAATGAAAACCACAAATTTTCCAGGTTCTATGAGTTTTATAAATACAACTAAATTTTTCCTAAATCTTAAAAAAAAAAAAAATAGAAAAGAAAAACAAGCTCACCCACAAATCTAGCCCGCGTGACCCTCCGATGCCTCTCTTCACAGTGCCCTCCGCTTCCCCACCCACCTCACCCCAGGCAGAGGGCCCACACTCCCTTGTCTTTCCCACAGGGTCTTTGCTCGCAGAATTCTATGTGGAGTTTGGCTACCACAGAGGGTCCTCTGCTAAACTGCTATGAAGATAGAGGGGAGATCTCGTGGGAACCTCTCGCTCCATTCTCAGGACTGGGGCTGCCGGTGGACCAGGGCTTCTGTGCCCAGCCCACACAGCAGTGGCAGCACCTTTCCTATCTAGGTTCATCGAAATCCCTCATGGGCTGTGCCTGTGGTGGGCACAGAAGCCCGGGGGACAGGTCATGGAGCCTGCTGGGAGGAGAGTGAGGGCTTCCAACCCCAATGGGAGGCCAGAGGACAAAACGCCTGCAGGGACCAGGG
Organism: Cheracebus regulus; assembly: GCA_963574635.1. Lineage (NCBI taxonomy): Eukaryota > Metazoa > Chordata > Mammalia > Primates > Pitheciidae > Cheracebus > Cheracebus regulus. The sequence continues at coordinate 70,328 of CAUYQU010097190.1, read as the reverse complement.
CCAGGGCACCCATGGACACTCTAGAGGGACTGTGGCATGTGCAGGCGCGATGGTGCAAAGCAGGGCCTGGGACAACAGACCCAAGAGGGCCAGCACAGACACAAAGCCCTGAGGGGCCTCGGCCTAACCAACTCAAAACACAGGGGCTTGGGGTTTTCTAGGTGCAGGCACTGGGATTAGAAAACAAGCGAGGAAGCGAGCAAACATAAACCCCCATGACCTTGGACATGCCACGTGAACCCTCCCTGAGCAGGGTCTCCGCCTCTAAAAATGGTGCCAGACACTCCCCGCCCCCTCACAGGGCTCTTAAAAGGGCCAAATGAAAGGAGGCGATCTCTCCCCCGCACATGTGCCATGGGTACTTGATGTTGAAGCCCAGTGCAAAGAGTCACCATCCACAGAACCATCTGGTGCAGGGTCTGTGCCTCCCGAACGTCAGGCCCCGTGCCGTCAGCACCTGGGCTGTCTGGGAGGAGCACGTCTGCTCCTGGGGTGGGAGCCCACCGGCCCGTCCTTTCCTCCACCACCACAGAGCCCCAGCAATAGGTGGAGATGGCTGCGCCCACAGCTGCCTCGGCAGCAGGTACAATGGCCTGTGCTGCACGCGCTCCAGCCGCTCTGCCCTGAACGTATGCGCACCCACTCTGTGCCTAACCATTCACAGGGCGTCACACGCGAGGCCAGGTCATCGCAGCACATTTTCCAGAAGAGCAGTAGTAACAAAAAACTCAGACACACAGCCTAGAGAGTGAACACTACTTCCGGGAGGCTGAGGATGACCTGGCTGCAGAACTGACATCTCCTAGCCTCTCTTCCAAGCACAGTTCAGCACAAGGAACACAGGTCTACACCAGCATCGCTGTTTGCACAGGGTGCGGACGAGGGCACCTAGACTTCAAGATCACCACAAGTCGGCGCAGAGTCAACACACGCCGGAGCCTGATCCCCCCAGTCCCTTCCCTGCAAGGCCACAGCGGGGCAGGTCCGTGGAAAGCCACTGCCGAAAGGCTAAGCCACCTCAAGTCCGAGGGCCTGAGAGGTGTCCAAGAAGGTCAGCATAGAGCACAGGGCAGGGACTACCAAGCATGAGACAGGAAGGGTCGTCAAGGCAACATGGCGTGTCCTGAGAGGAGCCGTCTGGCAAATGAGTAGTGAGGCAGAAAAGAAGGAAAAGAGGAAGTGCCAGGTCCTGCAGGAAAGGCCAGGAGAACCGGAGGACAATGTTGGTCCTGCACACCCGCAAGGACCTGCTCAAGACCCGGACTTCCCCATGCAGCCAGTAGAGGGTGCCAGGCAACCACAGATCCATCAAACACCCCAAGGCCACCAGGGCAAAGGGACAGAGGCGACAAAGCCACCCAGAGCCACCAGAAAAACAGAGAAGAGTCAGAGAATGGGGCTCCACACACATCAGCGACAAACGCACCCTGGAACAAGTAAACTAAGACAACACTCTCAATCCAATAAAATCTGCTTAAATGTGCACTTAAGGATATCAAAATCACCTCAAATCAGAACCTCAAAAACTAGAAAACAAATTTTTATAAAAACAATAAAAATACAAATACAAAACCAAAACCAAAAGGAAGTAAGAGCTGACCAGACTTTAGAAAGAGATGTAAGGAAGAGACACAATTATCTCAGAAATGAATCTACTGCAAACAGTCCAAGGGAGGGGACAGTAGAAACGCAGTAAGGAACCCAAGCAAGGCAGGAGGCCGGGAGTGCAGAACCGAGACGCGCAGAGGAGGGAAGGTCAGGAGAAAGCAGGGCAAACCAGAGCTGAGTGAATGTGAGAAACGGCATCAGCAGTCTCCAGGTGTCTCCTCAAGATACTTACAACTACAAAGAGAAAAACAGTAACTTGACAGTGGCGAGACCTGCCAACCCACGTGAACCAAGCTTTAAAGTCGGCAGCAGCAGCAACCAGGTGGATGCCACCTGCCTCCCAATCCAGCGCTCTGAGGATATGCTAGCAGGCCTGTGGCATTCTAGCTGAGACTCTACAGCCTGGATGGCATCACGAGGAGATGCCAGGCACACACAAACTAAGGAGCCGTCCACAAGGCAAGGACCAGTGCTCTCCAGAGTGTCAAGTTCATCAAAGACCAGGAAAGACTGGGCAGCTGCCACCACACAACTGGACCCCGATGGGCCTGGACCCAGGAGCCAGAGGGACTTCCAGGAAGAGCGGCAGGTCCCTCTGAGGGCCGCGGCCAAACCTGGGGCAGGAAAGGACCAGGGCGGGCAGCCTGGCCACTGTAAATGCCCAAGCCTACCTGCCAAGGCTCCTGCAGTACAGAGCCTCACACAGGAGAACCTGCTGGGAATGAAATCAGAACTGAGCAGGACAGGACCGGGGAGGCAAAGAACAGTCCAGATGCTCAGGAGATGCACAGGCCCCAGAGCCACAGACGCTGAGGAGCGCGTTCCTAATAACACTTGAAAGTAACCGCAGAGAAGCACCACAGAGTCAGCAAACACCGCAGGCCACGTGTCCTGTTACAAGTTCAAGAAACCAAAACTCACATCAAAATTAGCAACAGAAAAGTGTCAAGGTCAAAGCCCAGATGATTGCTATGAGAGAAAGAGGGTGAGAAGCGGAAGGGCATCCCTACGGGCCACGGAAGACCTCAGAAAAGCACACCCAAAACAGCAGGCAAACAGCAGACCATGCCTTGAGAGAAACGGAAGGCAAAAAGGCCAAAAAAGATCTTTTTTAAAAAAAGAGAAAAATGAGGCCAAGCATGGTGGCTCACACCTGTAATCCCAGAACTTTGGGAGGGCAAGATGGGTGAATCGCTTGAGGTCTGGAGTTTGAAACCAGCCTGGCCAACATGGCGAAACCCCATCTCTACTGAAAATACAAAAAAATTAGCTAGGTGTGGTGGCACATGGCTGTAATCCCAGCTACTCAGCAGGTGAGGCAGGAGAATCACTTGAACTCGAGAGGCAGAGGTTGCTGTGAGCTGAGATGATGCTAAGATAGAACCACTGCACTCCAGCCTGGGCAACAGAGGGAGATTCTGTCTCAAAAAATTAATTAAAAAAAGAGAGAGAGAGAGAGAAATTACGCCGGACACAGTGGCTCAGCAGCATTTAGGGAAGCCAAGGTGGGAGGACTGCTTGAACCCTGGTGGTCGAGGCTGCAGTGGGCTGTGATTGCAGCACTGTACTCCAGCATGGGTGATAAAGACCCTGTCCCTAAAAAAAAAAAGAGAGAGAGATTTTTTTAAATTAAGAAACTGTAAAAACTGCTCCAGCAGGCAAAGATACAGCATGTGGAAAACGGGACTCTCTGAGGAAAGAAAGAAGAGAACAGAACAAACACAAAGGGTCGTTATTCCAGATGTCCCTAAAGTGACTTGAAACTACATGGAAAGAGTGCGGCCAGCTGCACCAGACGTCCCTGAGGAGCCTGGGAACAGCACTAAGGAGTGCAGCCAGTCCTGAGAACGGCAGCCCGCAGAACCAACCCAGGGCGTGCCAGTGGGATGACCCGGCCTTCAAGAGAGGGAGGCCCGGGGAGGAAAACGTGGCCTACGAAGGAAGTCAAGTGAGACTCTCATCAGATTTGGACAGCAACACTTCATGGAGGAAATAATCCAGAGTAACATCTTCAAGACACTTCAGGAAGTACAACATGAGTCAAGGATTTACCCCTATCAAAACGGACCTTCAGGTACAAAGGGCACAAAGTCATCAGCGGGTGGGAACTTGGGAGAGGCTGTTCCCGTGAAGTGTTCCAAAAGAATCTAGCAGAGAAGGAGATCTGGAAAAACCGAAACAACTACAGAGACACAACACAGGGACAAGTCACGGCATTAAACATGTCATTATTTATGGCACTAAAACTCAAAGAGTGCCAAAGGGAGAGCTTACAGTGTAAAACAGCTGCATGTTTCGACAACATAAATACAACACAAAATAAAACAAAGGGCCAAGGGAGAAAGCACATGAGTGGCTTTCAACCGTTTCCACCACCGTGTGGAACAATGGAGTGTCCATATTCTTGTTCTTGGGCTACATGCAAAGTTAGGAGGTATTTTAATATTATCTCCTATGTCCATGAGAACCAAGATTCTTTTTTTTCTCTTCCGTTCTTCTGCCTTCTCCTCCAACTACCCAGCCCCCAAGCCACAGGGGCAGCCAAGAGCCAGAATTCTTACTGTAGAAGATAAAGACGTCATTTTGAAGCAGGCAACTCCTATACCTCTGAATTTAAACCACCTGAACTGGAAATCTCCATATAAACCCATGAGACCCTGTTTTTACACACATTTCCTAGCTCTGTCCACTGAAAAGGCCTCCCCACCCCAGTGGCGATGTCGGCCCTAGTCCCAGAGAGTGGTCTTCAAACACCGTTTCCCAATAGAAGAAACCAGTTCTTGGAGAAATGACTATTTCCAGGTCTGAAACAGGAAAGCTTAAGGTGCGCCTGACACATGTTAACGTCCAGATGGCAAAGACGGCAGCACCACGTCCCAGCGTGACTCAGGAATCAAGCTGGAGATGCTTCCACTGGCCAAGGACGGCGGAATCTGAACTGCAACCAAGATGAGAAGCGCAAGTCCTTGAGTTTACAATGAGAAAAAATAAAAACAACACACTAAAAAACAAAACTGCTTATCACCTTCTGAGGATTACATGCAGCTGATGCATCATCTTCAACTGGGTATATGAAAGGAAACACACAAGCATTTACTCTACGTCCCCTCTATGAGCTGTACCCATCAAGTGGCCAAAGAGCAGTGGGGGAAGTCTCCAAAAGAATACCCCAACTAGGAAGAGGAAAAGAACTCAGACCAAGAGCACTGCCATCTCCAACCTCAAGGGACGAGTGACCCTAGGCATGAAGCATGACCAGCCACCATCCCCGGAATGCACGGCCCAGACCCGTGTCCTCCCGATGACGGGCACACCAGCACCCAGGGTCCTGCCGCAGGGACGCAGCCAGAGTCAGTCGCCTCTGGGTCCAGCCACCAACGTGCTAGAAGTCAAAGACGGAGGAACAGACAAAACGGCACCACAAGGGCACCACCAGCAATCCTGACTTAGGACACACCCTAGGCCACATGACCTGGTCCTTCAACAAACACATTGTAAGGAAAAGAAAGTGATGGAGGGGTGGGAGGGACCTACAGCCTTTTTTAAATTTTAAGGTTTCCTTTTCAATCAAGTTTAATGGGAAAAAAATGGCAAGGCTAACCAGAGTGTCTTGGTTGCACAATCCTGGCATTTCCTTCTGGCTTCACCATAAAGTCAGGGCAAGCAGTTACTTTTGGAGGGAGGTAAAAGCAGCTGTGATGTGGTGGGGCACATGGGGGTGGGGGGATTCTCAGGTGAACGTTCTAGTTCTTGAACTGATGATGGACTACAAGGTCTATGCATTGTGATAATTCAGTTAGCCATAAAAGAAATCCAGAAAAAAAAAAAGGCTAATCAGTATCATTAATCTCCCCAGAAAATACTAAGAATCCTTAACTCTAAGTGCTCTTCTCAATGTATGTTGTTATTGTTCAGAATTTCAGTTCTTTCTTGGTTTACAATTGTATTTGCAGCATGGGCTGCAGGTCTCACAGCCAGTGGGCACTCAGGCCGAGACCCAGGCGAGTGCAGGTTCCTGTTGGGGCCTCCTGTCCCGGTCCAACACTCTCAGCCACACAGCAGCCAGAGCCCATGTTAGCCTTGGGAATCTGTTCTTTCTTCTCATTTCTGACCCAAAGAAGAATCCCCCTAATTTATCTACATCTCATACATGCATTTATAAGGACAAGATGTTTGTATTTACTTCCTACATTGTACCTGACATTTTAACCTGTACTGTCCCAGGAGGGATTTCTCTGAACCTCTGAGACGCCATATTGCCGAAACTCCAGTGTCTACCAAACCTGGAGTATCTCCTCTCCACACCAGGCGGCCATTTCTGAGAGGTCACTGCTAGCATCTGGGCAGGTGAGCCCCAGCACTGAGGCCTGGGACATCCCACCCACACGCTTCCAACAGCCCTGGTAGGGAGGCGGAGCTGTGCCCTGATCAGGTCACTACCCTGATCCTGTCCCAGGGTGCACCTGCGTACCAAGAGGCAGCAAGACTGTCCAATGTGCAGTAGACAGCAGCTGCCATGGGGCAGGGAGCAAAAGGGAGGAGCCAGGGGTCAGGCAGAGCACAGGGGAGACCAGAAGCATGAGAGTCCAGCCTCCCCGAGCAGCAGGATCACAGCCTGGAGTAAGACCTACCTTAGCAAAGCCCAAAGCCAAACCCAGACAGGAAAGACAGGGTTTGCAAACTGAGTCCCACTAAGTGAAAGGGACTTGAGAGACACCTTGGGCTTTCCCCAGATCCTCACTGATAAAATGAAAAAGCCACATAAACTCGAGATGGTCAGCCAGTAACTCAGCTGCCCACAACAATCACCACTCTTAAAAGAAAATCACAGAATCCAGTCTCTCGCAGGCAATCATGAGCCATACAAGGAGACAAGACAGTGTGACTCGAGGCCAAGGAGAGCCGCACCTGAGGGAAACGGAATGTGAGATGGCCCAGGTGCCGAACTTGACAAACCCTTATAAAACCACTTTAATAAATACACTCAAAGTAGTAGAGGAAATATGGTCACAATAAGAGCAAAGAGGGAATTTCAGCAAATACTTATAAAGTATAAAAAAGAACCACATGGAAATCTTAGAACTGCAAAATACATTAGCAAATGGAAACTTCGAATGGAGATGGCAGAAATCCATCTACCAAGGACCTTGTAGACAGATGAGCAGAAATCATCCAGTCTGGAAAACAGAGAGAAAAGACTCAAGTCCAGGAACACAGGCTGGAAGAGCTGCATCGACAGGCCTCACATGCGCGTAACTGGAGCCCCCACAGAAGAAAGTAAGACTGAAATGGAAAAAAAATGTGAAGAAATGCTAGCCAAAATGTTCCCAATCTGATGAAAGACATGGACCTACAGATCTACAAAGCTCAGAAAACCTGAAGCAGGCTAAATATCCAGAGAACCACACCAAAACACATCACAGACAAACCTCTAAAATACGAAGACTAAACGCCTCAAAGCAAAGATTAAAAGTTATGCCAGAGACATGAAGCATATTAGGTACAGGGTAACAAGTTAAAAATTACAGCAGGACCAGCCCATACCACATGGTGAGGGCCTGTCTCTAAAAAAAAAAAAAAAATTCAAAAATTAGCCAGGCATGGTGACATGCACCTGTAGTTCCAGCTACTTGAGAAGCTGAGGTAGGAGGATCACCTGAGCCTGGGGAGGTCGAGGCTACAGTGAGCCATGATCATACCACTGTACTCCAGCCTGGGTGACACAGTGAGACCCTGTGTCTAACAAAATTAAAAATTAGAGCAAAATGTCAGAAGACAGTGGAACAAGGTCTTGAAAGTTTTTCAAAAAAAAAAAATCAGCCCAGAATTTTGTAACCAGTAAAAATATCCTTTTAAAATGTGGGTGGAAAAACAACGATTTTCAAGTAAACAAAAACAGAGAATCCATTACCAGTAGACCTGCATCACAAGAAATGCCACAGCTCTCCTTCAAGCCAAAAGGAAATGGTGGCAGATGGAAAGAGGGACCCGCAGGGAGGAATGAACAGTACTGGAGATGGCAAATAAGGAGGGAAACGTAAAAGACTCTTTTCTTTCTTCCTGTAACTTACTTAAAAAAACCGACAGGTGAAAGCAAAAATAACATGTTAAGGCTGGGTTTATAACTATTAGAGTAAAAGGTTACCACAAACAAGACAATAAACTAACAGAATTTGGAAAGCAGCAGCAAGCAGCAGTTCCATCCCTTCATTCCATCAACTGTCCATTCTCCTACAAGGGCTTATCCCACAGACACTCTGCAGCAAGCACAGTTACTCCATTCGGATCATTCTTCTGACCATTATAATTTCCCCACATCCCTTTCAAATCCAGCTTAAACCTCATCATGGTAATCAAACGTCCTCATGAAAAAGACGTTCAGCGCATGTGATATTCACAAATAAGTTGATTTGGATTTAAAATGTCAAATGTAAAACAAATATTCCAGAAAAGGCAAGACAGCATGTAAATGGTGAGAAAGCAAATGCCCCTATGTGTGTCTGTCCCCGAGAAGAGTAGCCCTAAGATGCTCCCCAAGGTCCCCCCAAGACCTGGCCCCCGCAGCGCTGTGGTACCTCTGCTCCCGAGCCCGGTCCCGGACAGTCCACTTTCCTCTTTTTCCTGGGCCCAATTGCTGCCAGTGCCGTGAGGTTGGCGTCCCGCTGTCTCATCTGCGCCAGTTCCTGTTGCTGCATCTTGTATTTTGAAAAGGAAACAAATAGCATCATTTCTTTCATGGATTTTACTTATTACGAAGTAATTAATGCATAGATACCGAAGGGTTTTCTATCATTTTCTAAATCTTAACTTCTTTCATATTTTGACTTTTTAAATAGTAAGCATATTCTATAATCAGAAAAATATTTTAAAAAGCAACATATATTCATCTTAAAACTCTCAGAAAACATAAGCAAGTCAAAAGCACAGAGACTAATGCCCCTCAAAGGAAAGTCACCACTGAATTTAAAAGTAGGGTTTCAACTGTTTGCACAGGAAAATACCTTTGACATGGTGCTTATTTAAACTTCGCAAACATTTTAAATAGACATGCAAATGCCCGTCACACAGAAGTGCCACGGTTTCCTTAGCTCCTCTCCCATGGGGCGTTAAGAGTGTGCAGTGAGGCGCCACAATAGCAGGACTCACCTCCTTTGCCTTCTGTTTCAGCCTTAACTGTTCTGGATCTTCTTGTCTGGAACGAGACTATTTTTGAAAGAGGTAGAAAAGTAAGTTATGAACTAAACGTTTATCATTTAACAAATGTGTTAACTTACTGACTATACAATAACATCTAGGCAATGCAAAAGAAGGCATCATAAATTTGTTAAATGCTTACAGCCAAAGATGAAAATTTACATCACACACCATGAAAAAAGCCAGTACTCTTGAGAAAAATCAGTAACACTTGGATATAAGAAGACAGTCATATACCAGTCACAGGCTCTGACTTGATCTGACGTGACTGAACGACAGTGGGCAGGACGGGCCTCAAGCTCCAACTCAGGTGTGGTCCTGACCCACACACCAGGGATGGGACAGCCTGTGGCTGTGATCAAAGCATGTGCCCCTCCCACTCCACAGCACCCACCCTGTCCCCAGGGAACTGCGGTCTCCTGTCTGACTATTACACGGAGGCATCTCGCCTGGTTGTGAACGTTCTAGAACAAGGACAATGTGAGTGTGAAGAGTCCAATCCAGCACATGCAGGGGGCTCTGGAAACAAGTGCTTCACACCTGGGTGTGACTGCGTGGCGCGTGGGGTGCTGGGAATCTGAAGAAGTCCCACTTCCCAAGCGTCTATGCTCGTCCCAAATGAACGAGGCTTCTCTTTGCAGCTCCACTGACAGTACCCATCACCTTTGCTTCGAGGCCAGCCCAAAACATGCTCTGATCACCCGAAACCCCAGCGTCTCGGTGAGCTCATTAGGTTGTGCCCAAGATGGAAGGGCCCAGGCGGCAGCAGCAGACACCCAGCACTCGCCTTTGCTGCCCTCATCAGGATCTCCCGCTCCTGCTCGTCCTTCCTCTGCTTTTCGATTTGATCAAGCTGTTCAAAAAACTTGAGCTGTGCCCGGACGTCACTCGCCTGCTCGTATCTGTCATCATCCTATGAAGAAAGTTAAAAGACTGCCTGTCATCAATCTGAGAAGCCAGCAACCAAAGGGAGTTGTCTAGCACCACTGGACCACCCTCGCACAATGCCCTCCCTCCATCCCATCCCACTGTGGCAAGGACCCGACCCTCCCGCCTAGAAGATGCGCCCGAGGGCTCTGGGCGGTGCTCATGTCCACAGAAAGAAGTCGCATGTTAGCTGCCTCAGGGGGCTTGTGGGAGAGTGTCCCTTTCATACACTTTGACATTGGCTGATTTTTCAAAGTAACATTTACCTTTTTTGCAGCAACACAAAACCAGTTTTACAGCAAGGGCTAAGTGTTTACTTTCAGTGCTGCCCTGAAGGCGCTGCCTCCTGGCTGCAGGAGCAGGCATCACCTCACCCAGTTTGCCCCTAGAAGAGCGTTCATGTGACTGCTGGTGAGGAAGGCACGTTTTATGTGGAAAAGCTACTTCATGAGGAGAGGGCTGTAGCACCTCAGGGACTGCCGGTTCAGCCCATAGCCCAGGGATAGAGGCAGGCGCCCACAGAGTGAACAGGTTCACCTTCCAAAAGTAAAACCCACCACGCATGGTGGCTCATGCCTGTAATCCCAGCACTTCAGGAGGCCAAGGCAGGGGGATCACTTGAGGCAAGCAGTTCAGGACCAGCGTGGGCTACATAGCGAGTCCCTATCTCATCTATTAAAAATACAAAACTTAGTTGGGTGTGGTGGTGTGTGCCTGTAGTCCCAGATACTTGGGAGGCTAAGGCACAAGAAGCACTTGAACCCAGGAGGCAGAAGGCGGAGGTTGTGGGGAGACAAGACGGCACCACTGCACTCCAGTCTGGGGGACAGAGTGAGACCCTGTCTCAAAAAAAAAAAAGAAAAAGAAAAAGAAAAAGAAAAAATGAGGGAGGCGTGGTTCATGCCTGTGGTCCCAGCTACTCCAGAGGCTCAGGCCGGAGGACTGCTTGAGGCCGGGAGGTTGAGGCTGCAGTGAGCTTTGATCGTACCACTGCACCACTCCAGCCTGGGCACACAGTGATCCTGTCTCAAAAAAAAAAAAAAAGGTAAGCCCCTTCAGAGCACCCTCTTCTCCTGCAGGTTCCCTCTCTCCTGCCCTCATGCAGGTTCATGGAGCACCAGCACCATGTGGCTGCAAGAAATGAAGTATTCCCAAAATCTAGTCCTACAAGAAATCCAAAACATGCTCAACAGGAACGGGGACACTCGGGACCCACTGCCCTGAGGAGGGAGGCTTCCAGCCAGCAGAGTGGGAGCCAGCAACAGAACGATGCTCTCCGCAGCAAACAGCCCATTACCTTGTAAGAGAAGTTCTTCTGCTGAGCCGTTTCTGATATTTTCTCTACAAGATTCTGTAGCCTTTGTTGCGTGGCATGTGATACATAACTTACTACATCTGGATGTAATTCTGTTATACCGTGTTTTTTACCTAAAGATCAGGCAATAAAACAATATTTTAAATCATTAAGCACGATTCTTTCTTTACACCCATTCTCTCATTCCACGGTTACTGCTTTTATACAACCCAAGGGCAGCCCAGACAGGCTGGCGGGGTGGAAGGCAGTGGTACCCACACTTTACCCAAGAACCACCACCAGCAACCATGTGGAAATCACAAACGCAGACAAAACACATGGCAAAGTACCAGGCGTGCTCACCGGAAGCCCCCCGCCCCAGCAGCGCAGCTGTTTCATAAGGACTGTTATTAAGCACTGAGGTACCTATTTCTAATATTCTCCTCTGCAAAGGCGCTGAGAGGAGGAACGTTTCGTCTTTACAGGACCGCGTCAGCGTGCCCACCAGTTCAGAGTTGGTGGCTAATATTCTTGCACTTTCTTCTGACAGGTTTACTCCTGCCATCGATGCAACATCATTAATGTCATCATCGTCCCTTGAGGAAAGAAGGAAAGATCGTTAGAACTGTACAAGGAACTCATCGGGAGGAGGGCGGAGATGGTCCTGACTTGGAGGCGACACTGCAAGGGCAGGAAACTGTGTGGATGGCTGGGCAGAGCCAAGGCCAAGCCTCTGTCCTCCCAGCGCCTGCACCTGCTGCGTCTGCCACAGCAAAGAGGGTGCCTCGCCGCTTTCCTGGAAAGCTCGACTGTTCCGTGCAAGGAGAGCAGTGAGTTGATGTCAGATAACATCTACACACAGTCAAAGCCACAGCTAGCACTAAATTCTTTTTAAAGACTCAGAAAAGTTGGGAAAAAAGTAGGCAGATGTTTTTCCTGATTTACCTGAAAGTTGCTAACCTGACTTTCCTCCACTTGGAACATTCTGCAGGTATTTCCTACAGACAAGGGTATTCCCTCCAGAAGCAGGGTGCCACTGAGACAGGGCCATGATGAACTGCCCCTCCCCAGGTCCTCCCATGGGGACCCCGGTCCCAGCAGCGCCTCTCCCCGCAGGAGAGTCTACGTCCCAACCCCGGCTGCCTGCAGCTGCCACGTCTTGTCCGGCTCCTTCAGTTGGAAGGCTCCTCATCCTTTCCTGACTCCTGGGCTGCCCCGACACCTGGAAGGCACAGGCCAGCTGTGTGCAGGACGTCCTCCTCCAGGCTGATTTCGGCCCCCTTGTGATGAGATGTGGGCTAAGAGCCCTGCTGGGAATCCCACACACACGCAGCCTCCACCTGCCACCTCCAGCAATGGACTTTGAACGTGAGGCCAGGGGCCTGCCTGGCATCTCCTGGTATTGCTGTGTCTCGGGGGGGGCTCTGCATTCGTACCCATGCCCACTCCTCATGCCCAGTCCTCCTATGGGCTCCATGTGCTCACTCAGGGTTGGCCACAGCTTGGCATCCCTGGAGGTCATGGGCTGCAACAGCTGCACAGCTTAGGGCTCCGGCTGAGGGACCTGGCCATGGAAGGGAGGCCGCTCTGCTGACGTCCATGTCCACGTCACGCCTATGTCCACTGCTCTCTGACACAAGACGGTCTCCACTCATCTTGTATTTCCTTATCCCTGCCCTGAAATCAGCATTTTCTCTCAGGAGCCATTGTCATTTTAGAGGAAAACGGTTTTTGGAAGATGACTTCTGAGCACTACGTGTGCTCAGTGCTATTGGGCCGTTACTGCTCCAGGGTCCTGCAGTGAAAGCTAGAAACTTATGGCAAGATCCATGTTATCCACACCTGCCGACACACTGAAATCCAGGCGTTGTGTCAGCATTCCAATCCTGAGCCACCCCACAGGGCTCGCTCTCCTTTATCCCTTCTGCCAGGCCACTGACTCCTTGACAGCAAAATACCAAGGCTTCACGCAGCCCTGATTAATTCTTTGACCTGTGTATGTCACTAAGTGCCCTCCCTTCTCACTGAGGTACCAGCCTGACGCCAGCCCAGGCATGCTGGCCGCCTCTCCCTGCTTGGGCTTGGACTCTGGCTCAGGCCACAGTCACTCCTCAAGTCTGCTATGCCTGCCTGATGCTTTTAGGGATGCAGCGTCTGGGAAAGGGAAAATTCACAAGAAGACTTCCCGAAGCACACACACTCCCCCACTGCTTGACCACAACAGAGACCATCCCAAGCCTCTCCCATTGCTCAGGTCCCGTAAATACCTCCCTGACTGACGGTGATGCTCAGATCGGCTGCTTTCCAGGAGGCCCAGGCAAAGCACAGCATTTATTTTTAGTTTCTTAGAAACAGGGTCTCACTGTGTCACCGAGGCTGGCGTACAGTGGTAAAATCATAGCTCACTGTAACCGAATTTCTGGGCAGAAGTGATCCTCCCGCCTCAGCCTCCCAAGTAGCTGGGCCCACAAGCACACACCACCAAGCCTGGCTAATTTTTTATTTTGTTAAAAAGGTTTCTCTGTGTTGCCCAAGCTGGTCTCAAACTCCCGGGCTCAAGCGATCCTCCACCTCAGCCTCCTGTAGTGCTGGGACCACAGGCGTGAGCCACTGCACCTGGCAGTAGAGCATTCTGAGGGTTCTGAAGCTGAATGTGTGGAAAGTGAAGCATTCTATATGATGAAGACAATGAACTCAAAATACTATGTTATATTTAAAAATGAATTTTCTTTTAGTTCATATAAAAAATCAGTGGATATGCTTCTGGCTGTGTATGAAGCAAAACCTCTTTGAGCCAACTCTACAGGAAAACACACTTGTGTGACGGTGAGATCACAGTGAGCGTGGAGCAGCCGCCTCGGAGCTCCTGGCTGTGGGAAAGACCCACGCACAGGAACGGAGCAGCAGGGACTCTGGATTCTTCTCCGCTCTGGCCGCGCTCCTCCAGTGTACACAGGCCCATTCCTTACCGAAACGAACCTCCCCCAGGCTCCTTGAGTTTATTTTTCTGTGCAGCAGCTGCTTGTGCCGAGACAGCAGAAAGGGCTTTGGCTCCAGGTAACACGGCGGGTTTCACCACAGGGACTACAAAATAAACACACAGTGGAAACCACACGAGGCTTTCATTAGACAAATCATGCCCTTACTTGGCCTAAGGGCATAGCTACCACTCTCCTAATTAGCTACAATAGTTTCCAAAAACTTCACATTAGTAACTCTAAATTACAGTACAAAGGATAAGCTGTATCTCTCCATCATTTATTTTCCGTATTTCATCAAAGTTTTTAAAGTGCAGAAATGATTACAGATGAAGCAGCTCACTGTGGTAAATGTGTCAATAACATTCAAAATCACACGACAGTGGGGATGGCTACACAATACGGCAAATGAAATTAATGCCACTGACCCAGACACTTAAAATAGCCAATTTTATGATATGTACATTTTACCACAATTAAAATAAATACAAGCGCAGTGGCAGCTGGCTCTGGGGGCCGCCCTGGGTCACGAGAGGCCCTCACCTGGCTGCAGTGGGTTCAGCTGGATCTGCTGAGGTGTAGTGAGCATGATCCGGTTGTGAGGCTGCCGCAAGGCGACCATAGGCGTCTGCGTCAATGTCACCTGCGGGGGCCGGATCAGGGCTCCTGGCTTCGGAGGCTGCTGGATCACCTGAGGCAGAGCCAGCAGAGAGCAGTGAGCATGCCCCAAGAGGCGGGGACCACCCAGTCCCTAGCAGGAGGTTCCTCCCTTCCCTTCCTCTGCACCCCACACCCCCAGCATGGTCTTGGCCAGATTAGGGCAGGACGTGGGCAAGGGGTGCCCATGTGGGCACAGCAGAGCGAATCGGGAGGAGATTTGCTGCCTAGAAGCTGCCCCTGGGCACTGGTCAGAGTCTGGAGGGGCCAGGTGGCGAAGTGATGCCTGCTGAGCTCAGCAATCCAGGATGGGGCGGACCACTGCCCCCCCAATATTATTAGCAGAAGTGACATTGTTGCCTGGTGGCTACAAGTCAAGCAGTTTTACCCGTCTGAATTTTCTTTTGTTTCTTTTTTTTTTTTTGAGACAGGATGTCGCTCTGTCTCCCAGACTGCAATGCAGTGGCACGATCTCTGCTCACTGCAACCTCCGCCCCCTGGGCTCAAGTAATTCTCCACCTCAGCTTCCTGAGCACCTGGGACCGTAGGCGCCCATCACCATTGTCCGGCTAATTCTTGTATTCTTTGTAGAGACTAGGTTTTTGCCATGTTGGCCAGGCTTGTCTTGAACTCCTGGGCTCAAGTGATCCTCCCACCTTGACCTCCCAAAGTGCTGAATTACAGGCATGAGCCACCAAACCCAGCTCCCTTTCTGAATTTTCTATAAGAAAGCTGATGGTTTTTCTACTGGAGTAGGGTTAGAGTTCCTAAGTTCTGCCTGAACTTGGCCCTCAAGGGCCTCCACCCACTGCCTCCAGCATGGCCAGCTCTGTCTGCCCAGCTGCTGGGCCCCTCATGGCAGGGCCTGCCCGGATCTGCTGCCATCCTGCCTTTCATTCCTACCTCCAGCACAAGGCAGAGGTCCAAAACCTGGCAGCACTGATCATGGCCTGTGCTCTGGCCCCTGTCTCCAGGACGCTGGGACCCAGAGACACTTGCGTCCCTGTCAAAAGCCAATGCTCAAGTCCACAAGGCCTGGCCCCAAACCTCTGGGCCTGGATTTCAGAATTTAGTTGCACCTTTTGCAAAGGTGTCCTGGCAGGTAAATTCTATGCTGTAGAACACGTGTGGGGGCCTGGGGAAGTGGCCTACAATGCAACCATGTCTTCAACAAAACCCTAACACCCACACTGGACAAGATGAGCCTCAGGCAGCCAGGACAGCCCGGCGCATAGGGAGCCTGCCATCAAATGCTCAGGACAGGCCCTGTGGTGCAGGGAGCCTGCCGTCAAATCAGGGAGAAGCCCGGGTTTCGCCTCCACAGGCTTCAGGGTGCAGGTGATGGATGGGATGTCCGAGACCCCACTGGCTACGCTCTGCAGACTCTGCCCACACGGTCAAGCAGAGCCCAGGGAAGCAGAATGCAGAGGTGATCCTGCTGCCAAACGCAGCAACTACTTCTAGAAACACCTGTGCTGCTCGTGTGTGACTACACTCCAGAGGTCAAAAGCTGGCAAGAAAATGACTGTCCACAGACTGCCCCTGCTTCAACAGAACCCACCTTTTGGGTAAACTAGCCCCACTGATGAGTGAATAGGGAAGTTCTGTCCTCGCACTATTCTAAAGCAAGGGCATGGAACTCTCTTCCCCTCCGCAGCCAAAGGCAAGGCAAGGAAGCCTCCTCTTTGCACAGGGGCTCAGCCCTCCCTGGCACCCGTGCTTCTCTGGCCTTTGTAAGGGAAACTCTCCTTCCATGCCATTTCAACCCTGCTCTCCTCAATAACAATCAAGACAAAAACAAATGCAACTTCAACAGAGCACAGGAACCAACTCCCTAATGCACACTCCTCACCCGGCTGGTTCTGATGTGTGCACCATCATGAAACATACCTGTTGATGACGGGGGAGCCTGCACTGTTTATAATTTTTTTTAAGCTATCTTTACAGGAAGAAAACCCTCTGACATGTTTTTTAAACTGCGCTTCTACGTTTGGTGAATCCCTCTGCCTGTGAACATGCTTGAAACATAACTCCTTTGGTAAAGACATCCTTCCTCTATCTGCAGGGCAAACGTCGTGACTACAAAACCAAGAAAGCCAGATCCAAACTGCACATAAAAGACCCGCTGTGAGCAGCTGCAGCTTCGCCTCTCAGGACTCATCTAAAGCACCCTGCACTGTGAGCTGCTGCCTGTCTCCAGTCTCTGCCCACCTGTCCTGCACAGGTGCCTGTCTTACGCTGGGACCACTGCTCCTAATCCAAGAGAAAATCTACCCACAAAATCCTCAAAAAACACGTTGCATTCATTTATACCAGTCACTAGACAAGGCAAGACAGGGACGTGCCAGTGGCTCGAAGTCCACTCAAGTATTTCATTTTACTGAGAAATAAAATACAAAATCCCAGAGCCTCAATCTCTGATTTCTATTTTAACTATTTAAGGTAATACCCAAGCTTCCTCTAGCAGGAGCCTTCCTGCATGTTTGGAAAAGGTTTTTGAGCCACGACCGATTTATCTAAGAGGTTGGAGGGAGCAGAGGCATGGTGGGCTGTGCAGACAAGGAGGCATGCCTTCCATACCAGCGGCGTGGGTTGGCCCTGCTTGCCGACGCCGACCTGCGTGGGCTGCGTGAGGCTGAGCACAGGGGGCTGTAGGGCACTGGTCACAGTGGCCGCCGTCTTCCCCGCCGTGCGCTGGACCGAGCCGCTCAGCACTACAGCCGTGAGCGCAGTGGTGGCCTGCGAGGCGGGCGGCGGCTGCTGCTGGCTCTGCTGGATGAAGGCCGCGGAGTCAGGGGTCAGCTGTCTCAAGGCAGGTAAACTCCTCTGGGTAGAAAGACAGACACAAAGTGTCAGGGGGCTGTTCATGCATCAGTTTTCCATGCTTAAAGATTCAGAAATATCAACTTTTATAGAACGCTTTTGAGCTGAGTAAGATGGATCTTGGCCCTCACCGCAGCGCATCTGGATGTCAGGGGCCAGGACCCCATCCTGCCCTCCCACTAAGCGGGATTATTCCTGATAGCAACTGTCCAAAATGTGTTTAAGAAAACAAACAAAAAGAGCCATATTGTTCAAATACTTTTTAAAATATTTTAACATCGCTGGAAGGGAAGATTCTGAATGTTCCCAACACATGGAAATAAGTGCTCAAGGTGGGAGACCCCGAGTGCCCTGGTTCTATGAGTGTAGTAAGACATCACATGCACCTCATAAGTATGTACCAATACATGTACTAATTTTTGAAATGTCCTGACACCAATGATCACCAGACAGAGACAGCCTGACGCTCTTGAAACCCTTGGTCCTATCCAGCTTTGCAAACACTACCCCACTCCCCGTCCACCTCACTTTCAGGAAACACACGCCCCTCTCACTCCCTCCCATACGACAGGACAGAATGGCAAGGCCACAGTGTGGGGAGCTCCTGCTTTACAGAAAAAAGCCTGACATTCTGTCCTCAGGCAGTGCCCCGCCCCCTGTCCAGCCCCTGCCCTGCAGGCAGCACAGGCAATGCTTGCCCAGTGCATCCGTGCCCCAGCCCTCCCTGACCCTGCTGCTCCCAGGCACCGGAGCCTTTGAAATTACCTTCAGGAAAGGCACAAGGTAAGGTTGAGGTGAAGAATTAAGTTCTCGGTATAACCTGCTTGTGAAATCTTCTGCTTCGATTTTTCCATCCTTAAAAATAAAATCCATGTGGAAATTCTACTGAATGAGATTCCACACACACTTCTGAATCCCACATCACTCTGGTCTCGTATTTTATGGCTGATTCTGCCCCGAGCTTCACTGGACAGAGCAGACAGCAAAGTCTGCAAGCTACACCTTCCACAGGTACACGTGTGACAGGCGCGTGCCCTGGACACCACAGCACACCCAGCTGCAAAACACGTCTCCTCCTGGGAAGGTCACCTGTCTACTTCTAGTCTTTTGCTAAGTCCCTTAATTCCAGTTTTTATTCAATGTTTACCAGGCACCTACTCGGTGTCAGGCATGTTGCTAGGAGGCAGCTCGGCCTAAAAGTAACTCCATGATCAAAGTCAGCACTGTGAGCGCAGTGCTGCAGGCCACATTGTGTCAGGGGCCACACAGACGGGATCCAGCCAGTCAGGGTATTGGCGCCTTCAGGAGGAGACAACATCTGTGCTCACCCCTGCAAGCGGCCCACAGTCAGATACAAGGGAGCCCAGAGCAAGAGGGGCAGACCCTGTTCCAGAAACAGAGGGCAGTGTGGCATAAAGGTCAGGAAGACAGGCGACAAGGGTGGGAAGGCGGTGCCTGGACTGAACCCTGAGAGACTCGGGAGATGTGCTCAGGTGGGCAAGGAGAAGGCATGGAAAGACCGGTCACTCCAGATCCCGAGGCCATCCTGCTGAGGCTGACATGCCCCCGGGCCATGAGACGGCCATGGGGTTGAGGAAGGTGGACGGCCAAGAACTCGGCCATGGGTAGAGATCTGGAGCTTGGGACTGTGGGTTAAGGAAAGGGGAGGCTGCCAGGAATCCTCCCACCTTTTGGCCAGGGGACAGAGTGCTGTTCACTCCAACAGAGGTTTCAGGGGGTAGTGGGAGGGGGCAGCTCTGCCGCTGAGCACAAATGTGCCTCAGCTGGTCTCAGGGTGCGGAACACCTGTTCTAGCTGGGACCGCGGACACCAAAGAATTTTGCAAGAGGTCACACAGGAGCAGGGAGAGGGCCAGAAGGGAGCTGCCAGGGACCCTGACCAGAGTGCAGCACGGTGGGGGCAGCCAGAGGAGAAGAGAGCCACAGACAAAGGACACAGGCACGGAAAAACGGCAAAGCCCAAGAGACCTCCAGGCACCGGCCCCAGAACACCCAGAACCAGGAAGGAGTCTCAGCTAGGCCACGTACACCTCTGACAGGTGTGCACCCTCCCCTCTGCCTGCAGCCTTCCCAGGCGCTCTCCCTGCTGGCACAGGCCTCCCAGCACAGGTCACAGTGGCGACAGGTGTCTGTCCTATGCAACGGGCTTTAGGGCAAAAGGAACGTAAAGTCAAGGCTTCTCACCAGTAAATTCTGCACTAGCTCTTTCACATTAGCTGCTGTCTCTGTAGACTGCTTGCCAGACGAAGCCAGTTTTATTAACGTAGATAGAAAATTTTTACATTTCTTCACGTTTTCCATGGTTTCCTGGATTAAAGTAAAAAGATATAAGTGAAAAATCTTAAAAGGCAGATTTCATCACAGCCTTTGGTTAGTAAAATACGCAAGCATGTAAACGATACATATATTTATTCTCTAAACTTCTTTCAAGAAAACGCACCACCTCTCAGCCTGAGGATGGGAGTGGAACCCGGGGCCATGCCCTGAGGGATGGCCCAGCCACGTGAGTCACAGGCCACCAAAGTCTGCATCTCCCTCAGCCCCACAAGGTTGCATCTAGGAATGCAGCTATGCAAATAATCAGAACCGTGGAGAGACTCTGCAAAGATGCCTGCCACAACGCCGCTGACCACAAGGACAAACTGATGCCGATTTAAATGGACACAGAGGGAACCAAAGAGGAGGTGGCCACTAAAGTGATGAAAAGTCTGCCACAAAGAAACACTGCAAAGTCTGTCCTAAAGTGGGGCCCACTGTTTACAGCTGTCCGACAATACAGGTAAACACGCCAGTGTCAGCTCAAATAGGTGACGAAGCTGTTTCACGGACCGAACACAACAGTCCACCAGTGACTTCTTCGAAGGCGGCTGTTTGGGCTTTTGCTACTTGTAGACTTCTGCGTTCTGAGGTCCCCAGGGCCCACCTCACGCAGCAGAGCAGCCAAGCCCCATGCGCTCACGTGGGCCCAGACTGTTCCCAAGACCCTTCGTGAATCAGGCAGCCAGTGTTCTGGGACAGAAGCCAGGCTGAGGCCTCAAGGCTGCATTCTGCAACCATCTCTGAAGGCACGGAAAGGAGCAGCTCTTACCGTGGCAGCTGAGGAAGTGGCAGTTGCCCCTGGAACCGTGCGCTGAGGAGTCCCCGTCTGAACAGCCGTCGCCGTCCCGAGTGAAGCCGTCTGGGCAGCACCACCCAGAACGAGCTGAGGCTACAACAATCCAAAACACAAGGTAAGTGCATCTCGCGCCACCAGCTGGCAAGGGGAAGACCAGCCTCACGCCCAGTGAAAGAAAATAAGCCTCCCTGCGGCCGCCAGGACGCCCAGGCAGCCAAGGGCCCTGAACACCTGCCAGCCAGCTGGACGCGGGACTGCCCTGCACCCTGATGACTGCAGCCCTGAGCACCTGAGGAAGGCATGATATGCACCTGCATCAAAAGCGGATGTTCATGAAGCCCGGCACTGCAGAGACCCTGGTCCTCAGAATTCCGTGGAAAAAGTCACATGGTGACCAGGGTAAACAATCCTAACAGGCAACCCAGATCCCCATCTCTCAGAAACCAAAACAACAAACAGAGAAAACTCCATCATCCCAGGGCAGAGGCTGGCTGGAGGGCGCTCAGGGCTCCACAGCTGCAGCCTCCCACAGGGGAGGGTCCCCAGCTCCCTGTAATCACCCAAACCCACCTTTCTTTACTCCCCAAAAGTAAGTCTCAACAAGAAGCCTCCCATGGAAGGGAGTTTTCAGAGCAGATTTGAGCAATGGAGGATGGGTCCTCAGTGTCAGTCAAACTGTCAGAAGGGAGGGGCTGCTTTGCTAAACAAATGAACAGCCAGACGAGAAAAGGGAGCTCAGACAACTCACTGGCCCATACTCAAATTCCTAACATTTCCATTCTACATGAATAATCAAAATGCAAATGTTTACTGATATTTTAAAATAGTACTTTTCTAATTTATAAATCTAACCATCAACATTTTCTCTCTCCAATTTTTTAAACACTCCTTTGCAACTTCTGAAAGCAGGGGGCAGTGTAAGCCCTGAGAACGGCTCTGGAGCATGAGCGCAGCTCCCTCCCAGCAGCAGGGAAGCCGCTCTGAACCAGCCCCACTTCCAGAGGGGCGTGCAGAGGCTGTGAGGAGGGCAGAGGGGCTGTTTCTCAGTCTGTGTATCCTTTCCCTTGTAACAAGAAGCATGGATTTTTTTTTAACTGAAAAACATCAAATAAAAACCTCTAGTGAAGAAAACATAAAAGGACAATCAAGCTGCTGCTTCCAGACTCCGGAAGTACCCAGGACCCACCTCACTTTTGAGAGTTTTCTTTCCCATCTAAACTGACTACTCACACTTACTTCTGCTCCTATGAACATACATTTCACTCAGATGATGTCCAGATTGTGTCTGTCAATAAGTTTAATGCAAAAACTTAACCATAAGCTTCACTACCATCTCAGAAGTCACTGTAACCAAAAATCCAGGTGCCAATCAGAGCACAGGGCTGAGCAAGCTGCTTCCGGGAAAACACCAAGGGTGAGGCCTGCACCAAAGGCTAGCACGTGTCTCCCTGGCACCGAACCGTCTTCCACCCACTTTCAGCCACTGCATCCGCAGCCAGCCAGGACATGACTCAGTGAGGACGGAAGAGCCAGGGGGTGGGTCTGTCCCCAGAATCCACACCCTTTGGGCCTCAGCCTCCATTTCATCACTGAGAAATGGGAGCAGGGCCTGCAGCACGGAGGACTGAGGACTCTGGATCCATGGGCTGCACATCCAGCCCCAGTGCCTGGCTCATGGCAGGTGCGTCACTGGCAGTGACCTATATCACAAAGTCCTATGCGTCCATGGATGCTCGCAGACACCAGGAGACAAAGAGAACCCCCTGAGACACTGCTCTCCCGGCTGCTTCCCCTGACTGCCCAGAGAAGGCTGCCACCCTCACCTGGCACGTCTGACCAGCCAGCCCATTCCCCTCCACATACCTCCGCTGCCCTCTCCAGAACAGCCTGGCCCACACACAAGCCCTTCTGGGCTCTGCAGGCCAAAGGGAGCGTCAGCACCACCAGAAGAGGGGCCAGCACCTGCTCTGGGGCATGCTCCCCTCCACAGAGGAAACCAGCGGCCACCAGGGTGGATGCAGAACCCTTCTAGAACTACGCTTTCACTACAAACAAGGGATGTCAGTGGCTGGGTGGCAGCATGGCATGGCAGGCAGCATGGTCAGAAGCAAGTCCCAGAAACTCCATCAACTCAGCGTACGTACTGCACTGCAACTTAGAAAGCAATGGCATCTACTTCCCAGGGTGTTGTGAAAATTACAGTCACAGTGCCTGCAACAGTGAGAACGACATCTCGGCCACATCTGCCTCAGCGACAGTTGCCGTCCTCACAGTTACACACAAGACCACACATGCAGACATACACTGTCCTCACCGCAGGCTGCTCCTGCTTTAGACATGCCTTATGATCGAGTATTAATAAGGAGATAGTTTTAATACTCCTAGCATGGTGGAAAGCTTCAACAGTGCTGCTGGTGCTAAATTCTGTGTGACTAAAAAAAAGGAATCCTGACTTAACCCATGTTGGTGGTCAGAGAAAAAGCACTTTCTGCATGGAGCACCTTCCTCCCCAAATTTAACTTAGTATCCAGTTAAAAAAAAAAAAACTCCTAAGGCCTGATCTTCCCATCAAAGAAACTGCACTTGGTGGCTGCTGCACCCTCAGTGGGTCCGCCACCCGCTCCTCTCACCTGGACGCCGGGCGAGCGCTGCAGGGTTGTGCTGGGCTGCACCGTGGTCTGGGCCTGAGACACTTGCTTAATGATGGTAGTTGGGGTCACCTGCCGGGCAATGATAGGTGTCCCAGGTGCCTGAAAAATAAGTAAGCATCACCCAAAACAAGCACAGGTGAAAGGAATTCCCCCACCACGATACACAAAATGATTCCTTCCATATGGAACTGGTACATCCCCATGGGTCCACAGGCTCATCCATGACACGCAATGAAGCCACTACCATTCCAAAGTCTTCTCACCAAAGAAACAGTGTAAGACGAGTATTTTCCTACACTACAATAAACACACCATTAGGCTTCTCAACCAAGTCTACAAAGAATGCAGTATCTGGAAATCAGTCCTTGTACTGCTGTCTTATGACCTTATTAACAATCACTAAAAAGGGGGCAAGGCAGACGGCCAGTGCCGCAGAGGGAAGAGAGGTGGCCACCGGGGACAGCGGAACACCACAATCCTGAGCCCATGAAGTTGGTGGGAGAGAGACTGACACGGACAGAGCAGATGGCAGACTGCAGCACGATGCCCACATTGCAAATGAAGCCACAAGTGTCTTCTACTGCATCCCAATCAGCAGACAGGCACGGCAGACTTGAGGACACTCTTCTGTGCTACTTCAGATGGGGGTGGTCTCCAGCAGCCTCCAGCATGTCCATCTGTGTCCCTATCTATGGGACAGAGGCACGACTCCAGAGGGTACGCAGGTCACGTGGGTGGCAGGAGGAGAATGTTGGTCAAGTCATTCTAGTCTTCACAAACCTGCCAGGCCGTTCAGAGCAGCAGGGTCACAGCGCCAGGGAACATGGCAGGAGACGGGCAGGAACACCCAGCGTGCGGGCACGTGCAGGTGACAGCCATGGGGCTAGACACAGACACACGCCAGGAGAGGCGAGTCCCAGGCACTCTGCTCTCCATGTCAGAATCCATGCTCCCTACCACAGCTCGGGAGTCAGGAGCTTCGGCCCTGAAGGCTTGCAGTTGTGTGTGTATGGCCCTCATGCACCACTGACAACAGCAACCACCCCCACGCGCACACAGCCACTCCAGAACTCTTGGTGCCGTTAAGTGCCTCCATGTGGCACTGGTGGCAGTCCCGCCAGTGGAGTCTTAGCACAGTCTCTACTTTGCAGATGAGGGGACAGGCACAGGAAGGTGAAGCCACAGGGAGAGGAGGGAAGGGATCGGGGCGGCCAACCCTGGACTGTTCACTTTGACCACACTAGGCCAGCCCTGCAGTGGACTACAGGAGCCGGTGTCTCTGAGCCAGACACAGCCCTGCCACCAAGAGGACAGGAGAACAGCACCGTCACGGGCCCATCCCGGACAGGACCGGACGCCCCCTACATCTCCCAGTCCTCGCTCCCACCTACGGCTGTGCCTGGCCCTTGCGGGCTTCCCCAGCATGCATGGGGAGAGGGGTTGGGCAGGGAAGAGGTTCGAGCTCCAGGGCACACGCGCACTCACCTGTACGGTGGAGATCTGGACAGGAGGGGCACTTGTGGGGGTGGCAGGGCGGGGCGCCATGGTGGTCTGAGGCTGGGCATGGGCCTGCGCCTGCATCTGGGCCAGGGCCTGCTGAGGGATCATTAACAACTGCCCATTCTCACTTCGGACGAGAACCATTCCTGCAGACAAAGGAGACCCGGCGTCAGGGACACACATACCCAGAGCCACGAGGTGGTCCTGGCCCTACCCAGGGGAAGCTGGGGGCTATAAGAAAGCAACACAGGAAGTCAAGTCTTAAACACACAAATCCCCCAAATTCAAAACATGCTTGTAAATCAACAAGTTATACAAGACAAAGAAACCGTCAGGGTTGTTAGAAGGCCATTAAACCAATGGCACCTGAGCTTTCGTTTTATAAATGAGCCGGCGAGCAAGACAATGTAGTGATGGCTTCCACTGGCCACACCATGGGCCCTCACACCCCCAACTGGCCCCACAGCCCAAAGACATGACAGTCTCCTTGTCCCCACCTCCTGCCAGTGCCATGGCCACGTCTGCTGGGCTGGGCCTAGACGGCACAACCCTGTCTACGGCCCACACTCCAGGAGTCTCCCAGCCTGCTGTGCTGTGACACCCAAACCCAACAGAGAGCAGGTGGGCCATGAGGCTCCTCAGTGGAACCCTCCTCTCGGGAGGTGGGGCAGTGCCGTCCCCACACTGCCCTGACACCCACAACATAGGCACAGAGATGTGACACACCCTAGGAACCATTCGTGGTCCTCGAGCGAAATCACGGGAAAGCAAATCCTACCAGTCAGGCTTGGCACTCATTTTAGCTTCAAAAAACAGCAACCAGTCATATCATAAATTCCACCAGAAACATAACACAACTGTCCAACTTTTAAATCTAACTTCCCATGACGGGAAGGTGGGATGCAGCGGCCACAAGCTGGGCTGTAAACATCACGCTCTTTCCCGGGTGAAGCCTCCGCGGATGGCCCAGCACCACACGGCCCGGCTGAGAAACGAAACACACGTGCAGGGAGGCATGGCCAGCGGCTTTCTCATCCCCCGATTGCACACCGGCCAAGCCACAGGACTCGGGGAGCGGCCACTGCGTTTCACAGCCTCTCCTTCCTAGCCTCAAAAAACTTGAAGTAAGGCCTGAAAACCTCCTGTTGGTCATCATGACAAACGAGCACGGGGCTGCTTCCTCCTGGGCTCGGAAGCTGGGGCACTCTCAGAAGTTTTAGGAGTCTGTGAAGTTGTCGGGCTCCGGCTCTTTTAAAACTCAGCATGGTATCAAGAATAATGGTGATGCCTCTCCCTGGGATAACATCTAAAATTCTTGATCCAAAAACCACATTTATGCCCATTAAGAAAGCTTTCCCCTCAAAATATCCCTTTCAAAATAAACCATGCTGAAATCAAACAAACAAAACCAAACATCCAGCTGCAGCAAATAACCTGCTGGACTCTCCAAGCATGGAGCTCACGAACACAGTAACGGCAAAGGCCTCCAAGGCTTCCTCTCCAAGTCTGTGCCCACAGCACCCAGAACAGCCTTCGAGTCAGGAGGGCACTCATCAGCCACGTAGCCACCAGAGCTGCTGTGAGCCAAGAGGGAGAGTTCTACTCTCACCCAAGCACTCACAGGCCTGGGACCCCAAAACAAGACATTTGGTAAACACCCCCATGTCTGTCATGGGTATTATGGAGCGTCAACCTGATGGGATTGAAGGAAGCAAAGTACTGTTCCTGGGTGTGTCTGTGAGAGTGCTGCCAAAGGAGAGTCACATCTGAGTCAGTGGACTGGGAGAGGCAGACCCACCTTCAATCTGGGTGGGCACCATCTCATCAGCTGCCAGCGTGGCCAGGATAAAAGCAAGCAGGAGAACGTGGAAGGACTGGACTGGTTGAGTCTTCCGGCCTCCATCTCCCGCCCGAGCTGGATGCTTCCTGCCCTGGAACATCAGATTCCAAGTTCTTCGGCTTTGAGACTCTCGGCCTTACCCCAGTGCTTTGCCAGGGGCTCTCAGGCCTTTGGCCACAGACTGAAGGTTGCACTGTCTGCCTCCCTCCTGCTGAGAGCTGGGGACTTGGACTGGCTTCCAGGCTCCACAGCTTGCATACCACCTATTGTGGGACTTCACCTTGGGATAGTGGGAGTCAATTCTAATAAACTCCAATCTCCCCTTTGTATATTCATCTCTCCTTTAGTTCTGTCCCTTTAGAGAACCCTGACTCATACAATGTCCTCAAACCCAACACTTCATTCACTGCATTCAGAGACACCTGCTCCTCCTCCTCAAGAATTCTGAGAAGCCAGAGTGGGCATGGTGGCTCACGCCCAAAATCCAGCACTTCAGGCGGCCAAGGTAGAGGGATCGTTTGAGGCCAGGAGTTCGAGACCAGACTGGGCAATGTAGTGAGCCCCCAGCTCTACAAAAAATATATGTATTTTTGAGACAGCATCTCGCTCTGTCACCCAGGCTGGAGTGCAATGATGCAATCTTGGCTCACTGCAAACTCCGCCTCCTGGGTTCAAGTGATCCTCCTGCCTCAGCCTCCCGAGTAGCAGGATTACAGGCACACGCCGCCACACCTGGCTAAATTTTTGTACTTTTCTTAGTAGAGATGGGGTTTCACCATGTTCCCCAGACTGGTTCTGAACTCCTGAGCTCAGACAATCCACCCCTTGGCCTCCCATAGTGCTAGGATTATAGGCGTGAGCCACTGCACCTGGGCCAAAAAATAGTTTTTAAAAAATTAGCCAGGCATGGTGGCACAACTATAGTTCCCGCTATTCGGGAAGCTAGGGCGGGAGGATCGTCTGAGCCCAGGAGTTGGAAACTGCAGTGAGCTATGACTGCATCACTGCACTCCAGCCTAGGCCACAGGGTAAGACCTTATCTCCTAAATAAATAAATAAATAAACCTCCCACAGGAAGTGACCATGTGACTTCAGCAGGTGTTAATGTAGCCTCTTGAGGCACTGAAAATACCTGTGAACCAAGCACGGGTGGCCACACCTCCTAAGCAGAACTGAAGTTCACTTCCAATGAGCAGCACGTAGGAGGCGCTGTCTCTGAGGACTCTTTCTTGTCCGCCTCCCTGGTTAATGACTGTGCCAAAAAGCAAAGTCAGACACTGTGTGATGGTCTGAGGACAGTCAGAACACCAACGGCTGCATCCGTACCATGTTTCCAAGAGGGTCTCACAGTTCCGGGTCCTGTGAGCGCTGCTTATGGACACTCCTTCAAGCAGACAAATAACTCAGAGGCATCTATTCACAGCAGAGTAAAGAAGTGCAACTCCATCAATTAATTAACTGAAGAGTAATTGACAGTGGCTATGGCAGCATTTGCCCTACGAAACGCAGCCGCCCCTCGTGCCTCTGCTGCCCCCTCTGTAGCTGCAGCAGGGTGCATGCGGCAGGTGTGGTTCCCGCCCTGCCTCATAGATGGGACCTCAAGGCTGCGGAGGGTTCTGCCCGAGAGCTCCCCGGAGAGAGCTGCATGGGACACCGGCCTCGTCCCCACCCGCCCTTTGAGAGAGGAGCCAAGGCTGACGGGGAGGAGAGCTCTCAGAGACAGGGGTACAACCAGCTCCACACACCTGGCCCTCGAGTGAGGGAGGAAGACATCAAACCTGCAACAAGAAACATGACACCTGTCCCAAAGACCTCAGAGTCCTCATCCTGCTAAAACAGGCAATTCCAGGTGGTGACAGCCCCAGAGGTCATTAACAGTTAAGGTCAAGAAGCTGGGGCCTGGGACCCTGCCTCCAGACTGGGCCACCATAGTCTGGAGAGCCATAGACTGGGCTCTCCCACCCCACACTTCCCCGGCTCACAGTCCCTCCCTCTGCCCCATTCCACCTTCCTGGAGACTCCTTCGTGGCCTGGACAAAAGCCCACAGCAGCCGATGTGCACACACCACCACCACAATGCATCCCTGTCCAGTTGACAGAAGGACACTGGGGCTTCCTTTTCTAACTCTCCTAATATCTTCCTTAACATAGGAGGAAGCGTTCTTCACAGAAATTTGAAGAAACGCGGAAAAGTACAAGAACAATGGGAACCTCCCGAAGCCCCTCCCTGGCATGCACACTTGCGAGCTCGTGCACTTGGAAGCCATAAGGACCTCAGGGCCACCCGCTGCTCTGTCCCCTCCTGGCTCCCCGGGCACACTTCCCATGGCAGTAAACATTCTTCAGAAACATAATCGTCCGCAGCTACATACTATTTCATCCAAAATATGTTTATAATTTCCTTTTGGTGAAGATTTAAGCCATGTTCTATTTTTCATTATGGTGAAAATGTAGGTTTTGAAACTGAGATAGTGTGAAGCTCTCTCCACTATCCCAGCATGTCAAGGCCACGCTGCTTGAGGTGTGCAATGCAGAGTCAGCAGCAGCTGACAGCTGCCTCCCTGGAGAAGGAGCAGCCTGCACCCCTCCAGAGCCTGGCCAGTGGCGACCAGCATCTCCCCCGGAGTCTTCCAGGGACCCACATCGCCCCCTCAGCGTGCCACCACCAATTCCCACAGCATGAGTGAATCCCACCCTCCCTAAGGAGAAACACCAGGGTTCTTACCCATGACAGCCTTCCTGATTCATCAGTAACACTTTCACTGTACTTGAAGCCAAAATGTAGAGCACATGAAGCTGCACCATGGCCACACAGGCACCTGCATCCTGGGGACCCCCATTTGTGGGGAAACATCTCTGCGAGGTGCCACAGGCCGCCCCACACACTCAGCAAAAATCCCAGACCTGGACCTGCAGCTGTGGGCTCCGCCCTGGCCTCCTGAGGCCCGGCCCTGCCTACCTCTTGGACCTGCCCCGCCCACACCGGCTTGGCTCTGTCTGTGCAGCCCAGGTCAGGACACATCTCTCCACAGGGGTCCACGTTCACCTCTGCCAAAATCCAGGGCTGTCACTATCCTGGGTACCCAATTCACTCGGGAGCATGGCTCCAACCCCACCTAGCAGGACAGGCCCCCTGTGGATTCTCAGAGGGGCGTTTCCTCCCTCCTGACTCACAGGACAGGCTGCCTGGACCTCTTTCCCCTCTGCTGGTGGGAGCTCTTCCTGGTCCTGAGGGGCTCTTAGCACCAGCTCTCCTGAGGCTACAGGGCTCTCTCTGGCACAAGCATCAGGGTACGGAGCCAGGCAAGGAGCAGCCACCCAGCCCGGCCTCAGCTGCTGTCCAGCTCCACATCTGAGCCCTGCTAGTTTTCCTTACTTTCTAGAATGCTAAACTTTTCATTTAAAAGAACACTTATCCAACTTCCCCAGCCCTTCTGGGTGTCTGGTAATGGGAAGCTCTGTTTTCACCGTCAGTGTCACAACTCAATACCAGCCCCTCCACTGGATGGGCAAACAGCCAGGGACTGCCGGCCGCCTGAGGAAGGCCCAGCATCAATCCAGACACCGAAGCAGTGAACTAATCAAAATAAGTGAGAAACCCTCTTCGAAATCACAGAGATTATCCAACACAACAGTTAAATTAAAAACTCCTGGGATGACCAGATGACAGCGCTGAGGCATTCCCCCCGAACACAGTACAGAAAAAGAAAGAAAAAACTTGGAAGAACAGATGAGAAAACACAAAGGAGCATTCCAGAAAATCCAACAGGTGATCAACAGAAATTCTAGGAGGAGAACAGAAAGGAGAGCAGTTGCTGGAGCCAGCGTGAACATGAGGAGGTAGGCACACACCGGCCTCACCACAGAAGCCAGACCACTGGGAAAGAGGCGCTCCTCGCATTTCCAGGGGAAAATCAGAGATCCCACCCACAGCACAGGAAAGCAGAGCTCGGCGGCCCTGAGCAAGCCACAGAAACGGGAAGAGATGGCGAGCACCTTTGAAACCCCAAGGGAAATTATCTTCCACCTGGAACTCAATGCCAAGGCCAAACCACCCACCAAGGCTCAGAAGTAAATAAAGGCATTTCAGACACACTAGGTCTCAAAAAACGTATATTCTGTAAGAAGGGAGAAGTCGCTTAAACAAGGGAGTAAGTGAAGAAGCAAAAGCCGGGATCCAGGAAACATGCGGCTAAACCCAAGAGAAACAAGGAGACTCTCAAAGATGAAGCAGAATGGAGGAACAGGCGTGGCCAGGAGCGGGGTCCAGAGGGCCAGGGGGCTGGGGCTGACTGGGGCAGTCAGCACTGGGGAACCCGCAGCACTTTCTGCCGTGGAGACACAGCTGCCTGGACAGGAAGCACAGCAGCAAAGCACTTGGCTCAAGTCAAACAGATGTTCACAGCCAAGGGCCGTGCACACCGAACGCGAGTCTGACAGGGCTTCGTGGGCTGGACAGGGGCTCTGCGGACTGCGGCTGGGCGGCCGGACTCCCGAGCTGCTGCTTCCCTCGGCAACCTCAGGAGGTGGCTGTACAGGCAGGGCCACGTGAATACACGTTTTCAAAGTGGTTCCCTCTGAGAGGCAGTTAAAAGGGGGCGGGGTGGACCAGCAGAGTTTGTTTCTCACTGAAAGCTGTGCTCTTCAAAACAGGCATATGATTCAAGTTTTACACTTTTTTTTTGAATCGGAGTCTCGCTTAAAATTTTACTCTTTTAAATATTTTTTTAAAAAAAGGAAAAAAAAAAAAAAAGACAGCCGGTGCCTCAGACGGCAATGGGGAGGCACTGCGTGCAGCAGCTGCTCCATGAATGAGCACACCCTTGGGTAGCTGCGCGGGTCCAAAGCCCAGGAGGACGCAAGGAAACTCAGGCACACAGCGGCCATCGGAGGACGGCGGAAGAGGCGGAGCAGGCCCTCCAGGCCCCAAGGTCTTAGAGGGACAAGAACACCCCAAGATGGGCCCCTGGGGACAAAAATGTAAGAAAATTCCTCCTTCGTCTCCCCAGCTGTATTTATAACGGTGTCACAAAAGCGTCTGCACCATGGAGACGTATGCAATCAGCAGGTGGGTGGGCCTGCTACAGCTTCTGTCCGGGAGAAAGCGGAGGATGGCTGTGCTGTCAGTCAGCTGCCCTTGCCCTCACTTCTCACCCAAGCGTGAAGAGGCAGGAAGGGTCAGGGCTGGCCGCAGGACAGAGGCAGCCCCACTGGAAGGCCCAGAAAACATAAACAGAGCCACTAGCAGGCAGTCTCATCCCAGCAGAGAGGAGCACGGTCCTCAAGGAATAAGCTACCAAAGAGATGAGCAAACGTGGTGGTTCCTGCAGTGAAAGGAGTGGCCTGAAGCCTGAGGGTCTGCAGCTCCATCTCCCTCCATAATGAGGACATTCGAACCCACTTGATGCAGCCAGCTGGGACCAGTGGCAGGCAAGACATACGTGGTGACAGCCCAGACGTGGAAAGGGCCCTCCAGAATCCAGTGCACTCTCCTTACGGAGGCTGGCTTTCTCTCTAGGTGGGTGTCCATGCTGTGACAGATGCACAGCCGCATCTTCCTTCTAACCTGTTCTGTCTAAAGCAAGCGTTCTCTCTCCCATCTCACTGGGGTCGGCAGGCGTAAAGCCCAGAGCAAGGACAGCACAGAGTTACACGTGCTGCCAGGTGCAGGCGCCAGCACCACCACACCCCGAATATTCTGCTACAGATGAAGCTTCTGACGCAGCTGCCGGTCCAGCACTTGCAGCCTCCCGCACATCGTAGATACTACTATAAAATCATGAACTTCGATTCATCCTCCCCTAAAACTACAAAACGCTGATTAAAACAAAAACGTGAACAAATGAAGGGACGTGCTCTGTGTTCATGAGTCAGGAAATTCACGATGGTTAAGATGTCAGCTCTTCCCAAACTGCAGAAGCAATGCATGCCAAAGTCCCAGCAGCCTCCTGTGTTGAAACTGACAAAGTGATTCTAAAATTCATACAGAAATGTAAATGTCTTAGAGCAACCAACATAACTAAAAAAGAATAGCCACACTGGCCACGGTGGCTCACACCTGTAATCAAAGCACTTTGGGAGACTGAAGGGGGCGGATCACTTGAGCCCAGGAGTTCCGGACCAGCCTGGTGAAACCTCGTCTCTACTAAAAATATAAAAAAGTAGTTGGGCATGGTAGTGCACCCCTGTAATGGAGGCTGAGGCAGGAGAATCGCTTGAACCAGGGAGGCAGAGGTTGCAGTGAGCTGAAAGCACGCCACTGCACTCCAGCCTGGGTGACAGGGTGAGACTCCCTCTCAAGCAAAACAAACAAGAAAAACAGAGGACTGACACAAGCTGATCTCAGGATGCATTAGAAAGCTCAGCACTTTGGGAGGCTGAGGCAGGCAGATTGCCTGAGCTAGGAGTCCAAGACCAGCCTGGCCAACATGGCAAAACCCTGTCTCTACTAAAAATACAAAAATTAGCCGGGCGTGATGGCACACATCTAATGGTATAATCCCAGCTACTCGGGAGGTTGAGGCAGGAGAATCACTTGAACCCAGGAGGCAAAGGTTGCAGTGAGCTGAAATGGCACCACTGCACTCCATCCTGGACGACAGAACAAGACTCCGCCTTAAAAAAAAAAAAAAAGAAGAAGAAGAAATCTCCATTAATCTCGGGGCCAGGCTCACACCTGTAATCCCAGCACCCTGGGAAGCCAAGGCAGGCAGATCGCCTGAAGTCAAGAGCTCAAGACCAGCCTGGGAAACATGGTGAAGTCCCATCTCTACTAAAATTACAAAAATTGGCCGGGTGTGGCTGCGCCTGTGGTCCCAACTACTCCAGAGGCTAAGGTGAGAAGATTGCTTGAGTCCCGTGACACAGAGGCTGCAATGAGCTGAGATAGCTCCACTGCACTCCAATATGGGTGACACAGTAAGATCCCTGTCCAAAAAAAGGCTCCAGTAACCAGGACAGCACGGTGTTGGTGCAAAGTTAGACAGATCACACAGCCGTGGAGAGTCCGCGACAGCCCACAAACAGATGGACGAAGGCAATTCAGTGGTGAGGACAGACTTCTCACACATTGGAACAACTAGACAGGCACAGGCAAAACCCTGGACCCACACCCACATAGTGTGTATCATAAACTCAAAATGGATCAAGACCTAAATGTAAAACCTAAAACACTAAAACTTTCAGAAGAAAACAGAAGAACATCTCTTTGACCTGGGGTTAGGCAAAGAAATTTCAGACATAACATCAGAAGCACAATGCATAAAAGAACAAATGGATAAACTGGACTTCAACAAAATGGTAACCTTCGGCTTTTCAGTAGACACTGACAGAAAATGAGAAGACAAGCCACAGAACGGAGAGAATCTTTAGAAAGTGTCCATCTAATAAAGGGCTTGGATCCAGAATATATGCAGAATCCTCAAAATTCATTAAGAAAATAACCCAGCCTGGGCATAGTGGCTCACGCCTGTAATCCCAGCACTTTGAGAGGCTGACGTGGGCAGATCACTTGAGGTCAGGAGTTTGAGACCAGCCCTGCCAACATGGCGAAACCCCATCTCTACTAAAAATTCAAAAAAATTAGCTGGGCATAGTGGTGCCTACCTGTAGTCCCAGATTTAGGGGAGGAGAGGGGAGAGAAAAGAGAAACGAAACGATCCAATCTTAAAAAGTGGGCAACTGAATAGACCCTTCACCAAAGAAGGCAGACGGATGCAAAGGGGCACACAGAGAGAGGCCAACATCATTAGTCATTAGGGAGATGCAGATTAAATCCCGAACGCGATACCTACACACTCACAAAAACGGCTAAAAGTAAAAAAAACAGGTGCCATCCAAGATGTGCAGCAGCCAGAGCGCCTGCATGCCGCTGGTGGGAGCCACTGTGAGAACAGCTGTGCAGTTGTTTAGAAAGTTAAACATACTCCTCATGTAGGAACTGCCATCCCACCTGAGAGTTTACACAAGAGAAAAGCAAGTATGTGGCCTTTCAAAGGTTTGTGCACGGGTCATTCCAAGCAGTTTTATTTCGATAGCCATAAATTGGAAAGAACTCCAAAGTACACGAAAGGATGAAAGCATAAACAATTTCTGGTACATCTGTAACGGAAACACATTCAAATAAAAAGGGAAGAACTACTGACACATACAACACGGATGACTCTCAAATAATCACACCAAGTTGAAGCCAGAAAAGAGAAGAAGCACACACCGTGTGATCTAGCTTGGCTCTGACCCCCATCAAACCTCACCTCCAACTGTAACCCCCATGTGTGGAGGGAGAGAAGCCACTGGATCACGGGGCAGCTTCCCCATGTTGTTCTCATGACAGCGAGTGAGTTCTCACAATGTCTGATGGTTTCATAAAAGGCAGTTTCCTCTGCCCTCCTGTCTCTCCCGTCACCTTGTGAAGAACATCCTTGCTTCCCTTTCGCCTTCCGCCATGACTCTAAGTTTCCTGAGGCCTCCCCAGCCATGTGGAACTGTGGGTCAAACCTCTTTCTTTTCTAAGTTACCCAGCCTTGGGCACTTCTTCATAACACTGTGAGAACAGATAATACACGGTCTGAGTGCATTTATATAAAATTCTAGAACATGCAGACTCTTCTGCAGTGACAGAAAGCAGATGGGACAAGGGGTGTGGGAGGGAATGGAAGGAAGAGCTAAGGAAAGGCAGAGGCCGTGCTGGGTTGGCAGGGTTCACCATTCTGAACCCAGGGTGACGGCTTCATGTGCACGCACAGCTTGTCAAAACTCACAGAACAGTCACTTTAAATGTGCTCAGTTTATTGCTGTCAATCACACCCCAACAAAGCTCTTAAAACACACGCACATATCCCTTAGAGAGCAAGAAAGGTACAACCCCCCATCCACAAACAATGGAAAGCCTAGTTTTAATTCTCTTCTTCCCACCATCATTCCCGAGTAAAAATCACTGCCAGGTTCACAGCTAGCGCACAGCCTTCTTCCGGCAGCCCTGCCTCTGAGGAACACTAGGAGCTGCCCAAGAGTCACACTAACAACTCCATTCACCACCGCACACAAAAACCGGCCCCGTTCAGTGAGTTTTCCTCCACCTGACCCCATGCACAGCACAGGGACGTGAGGAGTGTGCTGTCAATGGCATCACCAAGCAATCACAATCTCCACACTGCCTTTTTAACAGAGTATCTTACTGAGGAGCTCAGATGATCACACAGCCACAGGGGTCCTCAGCTCCCAGCCTCCGAATGAAACTGCATGTTCAAGTCTGCGAAAAGTAACCCCAAGCTAGCACGTTTCACGGAAAAGGGATGTCCCAAAATGCCGCAGAGGAACTGTGGTCAGGCCTAAGGAGCAAGCCACAGAGCGTCGGCCCTGTGGGAGCTGGTCCCAGCCTGCATTTCCACAAAGCCGCGGGTAGACGCGCCACATGCACCCTCTGCACCCTCTGGAAAGCCAGGCTCCACAGAAAGACGAACCCAACAGGCCACACTTGGCACTGGAAAGAACAGCCTCTCCTGAAGGATCAGCGACTCTGCTCTGCAGGTGGAAGGGCCTGGACGGGGCCTCCACCAACCCACCCACAGCTTGTTGCCGCCCTGGGCTCCGATTCCAGGATTTATCCTTATTCCTTAGGTGGTCTGCACAGCAGTCAGCCAACTCAGCATTCCCCCATCATTTGGCCAAATTTCACAAATATGCAGTGGCTCACCTTAGAGCAAAGTTAAAACACCAACCCGTGGCCACTTCTACTCATGAGTTGTTTCACTCGTTAACTTCTCTGTGACTCAACAGGAATGCTTACCCTCTGCCTGTGTACAAAAGAACTACGTGCAAATCAACACGAAAGAAATGGCAACAACACACCGAACTCCGAGTATAAAGATTCACCCTGAAGTTTAAAAGACAGCCTTTCACCTCAAAAGGCTGAGGCACCGCAAAGCGCATCTGTCCTGATGGCCAGATGCAGCTGCTGTCCAGGTCCAGTGCAGAAACCTGGGGTGGAATGAAGTTTGCAACCCTGAGGGCCCAGCAGTATCATCAAGGGAGAGAGGTGCAAACCCTAAACAGGTGCCATGACTGATGGGGCCTGCGGGAAAAGCCTCACCCAGCCTTCAGCACCGGCCTCCACAGTCCCTCCTCCTTGCACTCACCTCCCAAAGCACAGCCAAGCTTGGGAGAGACACTTTTCACGGCCACAGGCCCTGCTGTCACTCGTGCTGTCCTGGGCTCTGCCCGCCTCTCCAGCCACTTTCCTCTGTGGCCCACCCGACGCCCTGGCCCAGGCCTGGGCACCTCTCCCTCTGCTTTCTCCGTGGGGGGCTTCTCTGCAGCCATCACCTCCCATGTAAACCCCAGACCTCATCATCGACTCGCCCCCTCAGTCTAAGCTGTCACACCTCTCACCTAAGCGAAGACAGTATGCCCAAGCCTCCTTGTGGGAAAGTAGCAATCCTTCCAGAACTTCTGGTGTCTTCCCACAGGCCTCAGGAGAGGAAAAGTGCAAGCCCCCCGGGGCGGCCCTCACCTCTCTCTCTGCAGTCTCACCTCACAGCGACACTGGACACAGCCAGACGCCCCTGCCCACCACCAGCCTGGAACCTTTCTTCTTCCCTCCCACGCATCACCCTCTAGAGCTGGGCCTTCCAAGTCCTCCCTGGAGAGCACACCTCTTCACATCTCCCGCTTGGCATTATCAGTGAGGCGGGCATCCACCTGATATCGAACACACATCTCCTTCCCCACAGTGAGCTCACATTCAAGAGTACCATAAAGCACTCTGCCCAAGCCTCTGACAACACTCGACAAAGGCACAGGCTTGCATCCCATAAATACCAACCCGGTGTCAGCCACAGGTTAAAACTGCTTTGCTTAAAACTTAGGATCTAGGGAAGTACATAGGTGTTTGTTGTACTCATTTACTCTTTTAAGTTTGAAATTTTGCAAGATAAAACTCAGCGGCAGGGACTGCTTTGCTATCTAGACATGCAACTTTGGGTGACATGATCTCTCCACTTGGGGCAGTGGGCAAGGGGAGTGAAAAGGTAGACAGGGGGACTCCTGGTAAACTCTGACACAGAAGCCCTTCACCAGGAGCCCTGCTAGCTCTGCAGCTCCAGGGCCCAAAACACACACACACACACACACACACACACACACACACACACACACACACACACACACACACACACACACACACACGCCATTCACCCCCCTGTACTTGGGGCTGCTGCTGTAGGGGGCGGGGTGAGGAAAGCCTAGCTCTTGGCCTCCAGGAGCTGACACTCTGGTAAAGATTGGGACTGTAGGCTGGGTACGGAGACTCATGCCTGTAATTCCAACACTTTGGGAGGCCGAGGCGGGCAGATCACGAGGTCAGCAGATTGAGACAGCCTGACCAACATGGTGAAACCCCGTCTCTATTAAAAACACAAAAATTAGCTGGGTGTAGTGGTGCATGCTTGTAATCCCAGCTACTCAGGAGGCTGAGGCAGGAACTTGAACCTGGGAGTTGGAGGTGGCAGTGAGCCAAGATCATGCCACTGTACTCCAGCCTGATGACAGAGCAAGACTCTATCTCAAAATTTAAAAAAAAAAAAAAAAAAAAAAAATGAGAGTGCAGGCACAGCTGACCAACGGTGGTCAGGGGCAGCCTTAGGGCCGGGCACGAGGGAAGAACAGTGTGCCGCAGGGGCATGGTCACAGTGAAGCTGCCCAGGTGCGTGTTAGGATCCGGTCAGGTGGAGGAAAGACACACAATGCCAGCGTTGGGAGGCCAGGTGAGCAGTGCATTGGGCCAAAGCCCCGAGAGGGGTGTGGCGCCATGTGCACAAAGAGAGGAGGCCTCAGAGGCCTCTGCAGCCCTCCAGGGAGCCGAGTCACAGGCAGGGACACCAACAAGACCGCCAGGAAACTAGACACCTGCACCTCCACGGTGCCCAGTCAATGCAGGCAACGAATCTGAGTTTCTGGTGTCCTGGATGGGACGACGCAGCAGCATCACCAGCGTCACAGACATCACCACCCAGAGTCAGACACCACAGCCTTTCCATGCAAAAGTCTAATACTCATTTAGCTTCACTTTCAATGTGTAGACAGACACACAATTTAAAACAGCTCTGAAGCATTACAATGATTTTCCAGTCATTCGATAAGTTAATAAAGTTTACCTGGCCCAGCAGTGCCCATTTCTACTTTTTCTTTTCTTTTCTTTTTTTTTAAGAAGGAGTCTCACTCTGTCACCCAGGCTGGAGTGCAGCGGCACGATCTCGGCTCACTGCAGCCTCCGCCTCCCAGGTTCAAGCGATTCTCCTGCCTCAGCCTCCCAAGTAGCTGGGACTGCAGGCACACGCCACCACACCCAATTAATTTTTGTATTTTTAGTAAAGACGGGGTTTCACCATGTTAGCCAGGATGGTCTCCAACTCCTGACCTTGTGATCCACCCGCCTTGGCCTCCCAAAGTGCTGGGATTACAGGCATGAGCCACCGCACCCGGCCCCATTTCTGCTTTTTCTTAACTGCCACCCCCACTATGGCCTGTTATGTCTCAAGGCACATTTTAGATCAGCCCTGAAGCCAGAGCATGCACCCGCAGGATGGGCTGGAGTGCGTGGGGAGGGGTCTTGCTTGCCCCGCTCTATATACCTCAGTGCAGGCTGCAATTTTCCAATTCTCATGTTTAGAGTCATTGTGTTTTGAAAACAAATTTCACAGAAAAACTTCACTAAGTTGCCAGTAATGGTTAATTGTCTTATCTACATTTTAAACTGGCCCCAAAAAATGCATCAGGTGACCACAAAAGCAACATCAAGGGCCACGCAGGCAGATGCGGAACCTCACGGATAGACACGTGGCAGGGCGCAACTCAGGCAGCTCTCCACACCCCCCCACCTCCACACTGGCCTCCTTCACTTCTCGGTACTCAATCCACTTGTCCAACTGCACCTCAAGTGCCTGAGTCTATCTGACAGATGCAACATGCAACAAACAGGAAATGGCTTGCAGTGGGTCTCAGGCAGGATTTTCTTCACGTCTTTAGGTAAAAGGCTTCTGTTGAAAACATCGAGCACCTGGCAACACTTGTGCCTTCGTGAAGCCTTCCCTTATATTCTCAGCCATTCCTGGTTTCTGATCTTCTCAGATTCCAGTATCTCTGAAACCCACAGGTCTCATGCAACTTGACCGACTCCCTCTTTTAGGGGAGCCTAGATCCAAGGCCAGATCGTGGCCAGGCTGCTCCAGGCTGTGCATCCAAGCCCTCGTCCTCCCGGCACCGCACACCTTGAGGACCAGCGTGTGCAGAATCAGGCTGTGCTCGCTTCCACCAACAGCAGTGAGCACGCCGGCTGGGTCCAAGGTGCCTCCCTGACACTTTGCTAAACCTCAGGATGAAGCATATTCATCGGCACATATTTAACTCCCAAGACTCCAAAATTCCCACAGTAACAGCCTTTGCTTCTGCACAATTTTAACATGTGCTCTTTCATTTGCAGATTCTGAATTTCATTCAAATGACACTCTAGGCATTCCCTCTGCCTTGACTGAAAGCTCAGTTCCAACTCTGTGCCCACCTCCCAGCCTCCCCAACCCTACTCCGCTAGCAGCTGAACAGGGTCCAAGGTGGGCGTTTTTAACTCAATTCTCCCTCACCCCTGACTTTCTCACTAATCTTATCTTCTTGGATTATGAGTATTTTTCTTAGTCACCTTAAGTTCTTACCAGAGTAGTAAGCACATGTGTCAACAAATAAAATCATCAATAAGCAAAAGCTCTCGCCAAAACCCAGGGAGGGGCCCAGGGCACAGAGCATGAGCCTCTGGCACACAGAGGCAGTGCTTGCAGGGAAGGCCCCATGGAACAGCCTGGGAAGACGGCAGCTGGCACAGCAACACCGAGACACGGGGTGCACAGGACACTTCTGGACAAAAGTTCTGGATTCTTCTGACAATCAGCAAGCAAGAAGAAAACAACCCTCCTTCCTCAGAGCTCCCCGACAGCACTGTCCTTCTGTGAGCCTGCACCTCCCACCTCATGCTCTTCCTGAAGCCAGTGGTGTCTCAGCACCTCTGGAGTCTCCAGGTTAAGACTTCACATATTTGGATACGTTTTATCTCCTAACTTGAACAAAAATGGTTGGTGAAGCCGCCATTTGGATGGTGCTTCCAAGCCAGTGGTGGGGGCAGTCAGTTCTGCAAGCAGTCAGCTCTGCTTTTCTGAAACAAGGACTGTGCTCCAATTCCCTCCCCGCCGAACTGCTGGTCCCGGAGCTACCATCTCAGCAGTTTGTGTCCTCTGATGGGCCAGGACACAGCACTTCTCTAATCTAAAGTCTACAGGTTTGTCCAGGTGGCAGCAAACATCTCTCCTCTTCCACATGTTTACTGTGTTTTAAGGCAGCTTTATCCAGAGAGGTTGGGGAAGGGGGACCAATCTGAGAGTGCCAGGGCAAGAAGAGCAGCTCGGGGCCACAGGCAGCGCCTGCTGTCTGCAGAGGATGGATTTCCAGAAGGCCTGGGGACCCACAAGGCCTCGGCTCTCAGCACCTGAAACCACTTCTCCAGCCCTCAACTCCCAGTGTTCTGCTTATTTTTAAAATGTTTTAAATACTGCCAATCCTAGGCACAATTTCAAGGAAACTGAAGTCAGCTGGCAGATGACATGCACCTTAAATGACTTACAGCAAAACCTTAGTTCTCCAGAACCCAGCTTTCAGACAACCTCACTCTTCAGAACACACCAGCAGGGAGACAGCAAAGCTGGGGGCTCCGAGCAGCCAGCGATCAAACAGCACACACTGGGCACCGGCCCCAAGTCAGAAGCACACATGGATGCTGCACACCCTCCTGGAGCTTCCGACCAGCGCCATGCATCAGACTATGCTAGGAAGCAGAGCTGCCCAGCCCTCTAAGAACCTGCCACCAGCAGACCTTCTTGACTTCATCTGAGCACCAAGACTGGCTTCTCGAAGGAAGCAGCTGGGAAGTGGTGAATGCAGGAAGAAGAGTGGGAGGCAGCTGTCCGGACGTGGGGAGAAGCCAGGAAGGCAAAGAGAGTGGCAAGGACACAGTGAGGGAGTGACCTGGGAAGAGCAGGGCAGAGGGCCATCCGCAGGAGAGGAGGACACAGGCGAGATCCCTCAGCAGGGTGGGGTCAGGTGGGGTGGCTCCAGTGCTCTCGATGAAGAAACAAAGGGCACCACCTGCCAAGACACGCGTGTGGCAGGAATCAGAGACCAAGGCAGAAGAGGGAGGTGGCAGGACAAAGGAGCTAGCAAGGGCCCTGCTGGGTTTTAAATAAACAGAAGGCATCTGATACAGTCCAACCTCCATTGAAACAAATAAACAAATATCCCCTGCCCCAAGAAAAACAAACAGAAAACGACTTTAGAAAATAAGGAGTGGCAGCCGGGCAAAGTGGCTCAAGCCTGTAATCCCAGCACTTTGGGAGGCCAAGGCAGGCAGGTCACTTGAAGTCAAGGGTTCAAGATCAGCCTGGCTAACATGGCGAAACCCCCTCCCTACCAAAAAATACAAAAATTAGCCATGCATGGTGGCACATGCTTTTAATTCCAGCTACTCGGGAGGCTGAAGCATGAGAATCACTTGAACCTGGGAAGCGGAGGCTGCAATGAGCAGAGATCGCACCACTGCACTTCGGCCTAGGTGACAAGCATGAGACTCCGTCTCAAGAAAAAAAAAGAAAATGAGTGGGAAAGAACTTCCTTAAGAAAATCTATGAAAACATCTGTAGCAAATATCATCTTCAACAGTAAATCACTACAAGCGTTTTCTTTATCACCAGAAACAAGTCAAGGCTGCCAGGCATCTCTACTTCCCCTCAGCACGGCACCTGAGACCCCAACAGGCCCAAGACCAGAGACAACAAGGCAGTGGAGCACAGGACGTACGTGAAATAAAACTGTCGTTAACTGCATATAAATAATTCTCCAGGTGTGAAACCCAAAAAATTGCAAATTTTGAATGAAAGAGTTTAAGAGTGCTAGAGTAAGATCAATACACAAAATTCAACTGCAATTCAACACACTATCAACAAAGAATCAAAAAATGCAATTTTTAAATTTATTTTTAGAGAAGGGTCTCATTCTGTCACCCAGGCTAGTGTGCAGTGACACAATCATAGCTCGCTGTAGCCTCAAACTCATGGGCTCAAGTGATCTTCCAAACCCTAAACTCCTGAGTAGCTGGGACTACATGCCGGCATCAGCACACATGGCTAATTTTTATTTTTTTATTTTTTGTAGAGACAAGGATCTCACTATGTTGCTTAGGCTGGTCTCAAGCTCCTGACCTTGAGCAATCCTCCCACCTCAGCCTCCCAAAGTGCTGGGATGACAGGCATGAGCCATTGTTCCCAGCCAGAAAATGCATTAAAAAAAAAAAAATGAACACAGCAATGAACACAGAATTCATTCAAAAAATGAACACAGCAATGAACACAGAATTTCCTGGAATATCCTACACATATGTAACAAAATCTGTGTAAGACCTATATGGAAAAAGACACGCAAAACTTGATAGATATTACAAAATAGCTAAAGAGAGTAATATTCCATATTCATGGATATAAACACACTATATCATAGATTTCAATTCTCCCAAAATTGACCCATAGGTCGATATAACTTCAATTAAAATAACCTACAGGGACTTTTATGGGCCCTAAAAAGTTGACTGTAAAATTTGTAAGCAAGATCAAAGTCCCAAGAGTTGCACAGACAATTCTCAAGAACAACAGAATGGAGTATTGCCCCTAGGAGACATCAAGAGTT
Source organism: Cheracebus regulus (assembly GCA_963574635.1). Classification (NCBI taxonomy): domain Eukaryota; kingdom Metazoa; phylum Chordata; class Mammalia; order Primates; family Pitheciidae; genus Cheracebus; species Cheracebus regulus. The sequence goes on along the minus strand of CAUYQU010097190.1, from coordinate 26,948 downwards.
AGTATGAAGCTACATTAATTAAGGACAAGATGCTACTGGTGAAAGGACAGATGAATAAACCAAGAGAAAACAACCGACAGCCTAGAAACAGATCCCACATCATGTAAAACCTGAAATGTTACCGATGGGCCATGGAGACCACAGAGGTGAGAAAAGACCATTCACATGCGTAACACCAGGACAACTGTTCATCCAAATAGCAGGAAAATGAAAATGGAGCTCTAACTCACACCATACACGAGTCTCATGCCAGGAGGATTACATACTTAAAAGTAAAAGCCAAAGCTATCATTTTAGAAGAAAATACAGAACGCTCCTATGACTTTCAGGTTAGAAAGGACTTCTTAAAGATGACTTGAAAAGGTTTACCAAAAAGGAGACAATAGATAAATTCAACTACATTAAAATCATGGAGTCCTATTTATCAGAAAATATCATAAAGAAAGTGAAAAGATCAGCCAGGCATAGTGGCTCATGCCTGTCATCCCAGCACTTTGGGAGGCCAAGGCAGGTGGATTACCTGAGGTCAGCAGTTCGAGACCAGCCTGGCCAACATGGTGAAACCCCGTCTCTACTAAAAATACAAAAATTAGCCGGGCATGGTGCTGCACACCTATAATCCCAGCTACTCGGGAGGCTGAGGCAGGAGAATTGCTTAAGCCCAGAGACAGAGGTTGCAGTGACCCAAGATCATGCTACTTGCACTCCAGCCTGGCCAACAGAGCAAGATTCTGTCTCAAGAAAAAGAAAGTGAAAAGATCAAATATAAACCAGAAGAAGATACTGGCCACACATATGACCTATAAAGGAACAGTAACCAGAATATGCACAGAACTCCGATAATTAATAAGAAATAATTTAAAGAAAACTGAGCAAAAACTAAGAAAAGACATAACCAGACATTTCACAGGTTACCCACAAATAGCAATAAACATATAAAACTAATTTCCTCCAAATTAAAGGAAAAGGAAGTTAAATGAAATTAATTTTCATTAATGAATTAAGTGAAATTAAATTTCACTTAATTCATTTTTTTTGTTTTGAAACAGAGTTTCACTCTTGTTGCCTAGACTGGAGTGCAACAGCGTGATCTCAGTTCACTGCAATCTCCACTGCCCGAGTTCAAGCGATTCTCCTGCCATGGCCTCCCAAGTAGCTGCGATTACAGGTGCCCACCATTACAACCAGCTAATTTTTTGTATTTTTAGTAGAGACGGGGTTTCACCATGTTGGTCAGGCTCAAAACTTCTGACTTAAGTTGATCCACCCACCTCGGCCTCCCAAAGTGCTGGGATTACAAGCATGAGCCACTGCGCCCAGCTCATTAATTAATTTTTAAATGAAAATTAAGATGACACTATGATAACATTGTATACCCCCAGATTTGAGGAATTGAAAAGTCTGACAATACTCAGTGCTTTCAAGGATGTAAAATTAACAGAAACTGCTGGTAGGCAAGTCAACTGCTGCAACTACCATCACTCATGCAGTACCGCAAGACAAACCAAGGAAATGACAGGCCAGTATCCCTCCTGACCTTACATACAAAACTGCAGCAAATCGCATGCAAATGTGTATAAAAAGGGTAATACATCATGACCAACAGGGGTTATGCTAGGAACTCACCAGGGTTTACCACTCAAAATTAAATCAGTGTAACTCACCATGTTAAGAGAATAAAAAAGAAAAACCATACAAGCATCCCAATAGAGGAAGAAAAGCATTTTAACAAAAATAAACATCCACCCACAATAAAAATTCTCACCAAACCAGGAAAAGAAGGTGCCACAGACTGAATGCCACCACAATTCATATGCTGAAACCCAATCACCAAGGTGATGATGACAGAAGGGGGACCTTTGGGGGCCAAGCCCTGACGGGATCAGTACCCTTGTGAAAGTGCCTGCCCCAGAGCTGCCTTCCCCCTCCTTCCACGCTCTGAGGACACATAGGACACTGCATGGGAGCCGGATGCAGGCCCTCACCAGCACGGCAATCTTGTACTTCCCATCCCAGGACTGTGAGAAATGAATTTCTGGTGTCCATAAGCCTCCCATCTATGGCATTTTGTTACAGCAGCCAGAACAGCCTAAGACAGAAGGGGATTCCTCAACCTCATCCAGGGCCTCTATGAGAATCCCGCAGCTGACATCATGCGCTTCATGAGAGAAGATGGAATGCCTCCCCTAAGATCAGAAACAAGGCAAAATGTCCCTTCTCATTCTTTCTGTGTAATGTTACACTAGAGATTGTGGCCAGTGCAGTGAGACAAGAACAAGAAATAAAAGGTGCACAGACCAGAAAAAAAGAAATGAACCTCTCTTCACTGCAGATACCACGACTGTCTTTGAAGAAAATCCTAAGAAATTCACAGAAGAAAGCTATAAGAACTAAGATACGAGCTAAGCACAGCCACAGGATATAAAGTCAACATTTTTCATTTTAATTGCATTTATTTGATGCTGAGTTTATTCCCATGCCATAAGTTTTTGTTGCTTCAGTTTCTTCTGGGATATCTTTTTCTTCTGTGCAACTTCCTCTCCTGGCTTGAGAACAACTTTCTTTACCATGGGGATCATCTCAGTTGACAGGCGCCCCTGTAATAGTGAACCTGACCTGACCCGGCCCTGGAAGTCCCACAGCACATCCTGGGTGCTCAAAGACCAGAGAACCTACATATTCGCCCTCATGTTCAGCGTGACTCTCCACATTTTTAAGTATGTGCAGCAAAAATTCAGCACTCTTTTTGGGCCACCAACCCTGTGTCCAGCCCCACTGGGTGGCCTAGGTACACCTGCCAACCCCACCCTGTAATGTCAGAATGGCATGCACTGTTTCCACAAAAGGAAGTCTTTCAGACACTTGGTAGCTTCTCATATAGGCACACCCTTGATGGCCTAGGCAGTTTCATCGGTGTTCTGAAAGTGATCACAAAGGCTTGAACTTCTTGACTTGCAGGACTTTGTGGGGAGTTTTGTGTCAGGTGACTAGTGAACCATTTAACAGATCACCTCAGGCTGTTTGGGGAAGAACTACAAAGTCAGTATTTTTTAAAGCAATTGTTTTTCTAAATACTGGCAACTAATAATTAGAAACAAAATTTTTTAAAGGACCACGTACATGGCATAAAATATGAACACATAATAAATTTAACAAAATATGTTCAGGACACAAACACTGAGAATGATGAAACACCACTGAGAGAAATCCTGAAAGGCCTAAATCAATGAAGAGGCACACCATGTTCGAGAATCAGGAAACTCGTATTTCTAAGATACCAATGATCATAAAACCAATCTATAGACTCAAAACAATCCCAAGCAAGATATCAAGGTATTGGCCGGGTGCAGTGGCTCACACCTGTAATCCCAACACTTTGGGAGGCCGAGGCGGGCAGATCGCCTGAGGTCAGGAGTTCAAGACAAGCCTGGCCAACATGGCGAAACCCCATCTCTACTAAAAATATAAAAATTAGCCGTGCGTGGTGGCGCATGCCTGTGGTCCCAGCTACTTGAGCGGCTGAGGCAGGAGAATCACCTGAACCTGGGGGAGACAGGTTGCAGTGAGCCGAGATCATGCCACTTCACTCCAGCGAAAGATGCAAAAGAGTGAAACTCCACCTCAAAAAAAAAAAGATATCAAGGTATCAAGAGCCTTTTTTTTGGAGAAATTTATGAATTGATTCTAAAACACATAAATGGAAAGGACCAGAACAGCCCGCAACATTTCAAAAAAGTAGCATTGGAGGACTCCTGCCACCCATCAACGCTCCCTCTAAACGGGCTGGAAAGTGCTGAGCTGCAGAAGGGCAGACAAGGACATGAGTGGACAGAACACACCCCAGAAGTGACGTCCTCACAGGTGGCCAGTTGAGTTTCAATAAAGGCAGCAGCATCATTCAATAGAGAAAGGATGGTCTCCTTGACACATGGGGCTGGTACAATTGGTATCTATGGAAAAAATGAGTCTCAACCCCCTACCTTACAACTCTCCCAAAATTAACTTGAATTGGGTTGAGTAAGAGCTAAAGTCATAAACATTCTAGAAAATTTCTGTGCCTTGGGTTAGGCAAAAATTTAAGAAGGCACAAGATGAATTCTTAAAGAAAAAAAATGATACATTGGGCTTACTTAAAATTGAAAACTTGCACTTTAAAATATGCGCAGGTAAATGAAAAGGAAAACAAAGACCAAGAAAATAGTTACAGAACAATTCTATCTGATAAATTACTTACTTCTAGAAAATATATTTTAAACTCTTACCAAATCAATAACAACAAAACAAACAACCCAATTTTAAAAACGAAGACAAAAGATCTGAAAAGACGCCTCCCAAAAGAAGATAGACAAATCAGCACATCAGCAGATGGAAAGATGCTCAGCATTGTTAGTCCCCAGGGAAATGCAAACCAAAGCCACAACGTAATGGCATCGCACCCATCAAAAGGGCTAAAATTCAAGACTGACCATACCAGCTTTCTGCAAGGATGTCAACCATTATGCGCTGCTGGTGAAATGCAATGCAAAATAGGACAGCCACTTTGGAAAATAGCTCAGCAGTTCCTTCAAAAATTAAATATTCATTTGCCATATTCAGCAATCCCACTCCGAGTTATCTACCCAAGAGAAAGAAAAATTTATGTTCATATAAAGATTTATAGAAACAGCCAGGCACGGTGGCTCACGCCTATAATCCCAGTACTTTGGGAGGCCGAGGCGGGTGGATCACAAGGTCAGGAGTTCAAGACCAGACTGGCCAAGATGGTGAAACTCCGTCTCTAACAAAAATACAAAAATTAGCCGGGCATGGTGGCAGGCGCCTGTAATCCCAGCTACTCAAGAGGCTAAGACGGAGAATTGCTTGAACCCAGGAGGTGAAGGTTGCAGTGAGCCGCAATTGTGCCACTGCACTCCAGCCTGGTCTATAGGGCAAGACTCTGTATCAAAAAAAAAAAAGATTTATAGGAAACATTCATAGAAGCATTGTTCATAATAATCAAAAGCTAGAAACAACTCAAATACCCATCAACTGGTAACCAGATTAACTGCAGTCCAGCCATATGCTGGGACACCCCTCAGCAATGAAAAGGAGCCAGCTACGGACACACACAACACATACAACCTGGGCACTACGCAGAAGTAACCCTCTAAGTGAAAGGGCCAGATGTGAGGTTGCCACTACATAATCATTTATACAAAATTCCAGAGAAGGCAAAATCACAGTGACAGAAGCAGCTCAGTGGCTGCCAGGGAGGAGGCTGGAGCAGGCGCTCACTCCCAGGGGCACAAGGCTATGGAATGATTTCAATTCCATACTCAGTGGTGGGGACATGACTGTCGTTAAAACTCACAGACCTACAAACTAAGAAAAGTGCACTCCACTATGAGTCAACTATGCCTCAATTAACAGAGATTTAAAAAGTAAGGTGCGCTACCACTGCCTGCCCACTAGAACGGTTAAAACAGAGAAGCCTGGCCACACCGCACACCAGCAGGATCACGGGGAGGCAGCAGCACTGGGCCCGCAGGCGAGGGTAAATTCGCACAGCCGCTCAGGAACATGGCCTGGCAGTTTCTGATGAGATCAAACCTATACCTTCCATATGACTCAGCGATTCCTCTCCTAACATTTACCCAAAAGAAAAGGACGTTTACACAAATGTTCACACAAAGACCTGAACACAAATGTTCAAAGAAGCTTTATTCATAATATCCAAAAACTGGAAACATGCCAAATCTCCTCGGCTGGCAAATGAATAAGTAGTGTATGTCCAAACAGAAGCCATTCCACATAAAAATAACAAACTGCAGACCTGTGGAGCACACAATGACCCTCCAAGTACTCTGAGTGTAGGAAGCCAGATGCCAGGGAGCATACAACTGGGGCTTCAGCCACCTGAGCTCTCAGAAGGGCAGATCCACACCGACGCAAGAGGCGGCTCGGAAAACACCTTCACGCCCAGGGCTGTGGGCCAACAGCAGAGGACACAAGCAGACCCTCCAGGGGCTGAACGAAATCCTCAATCTGTACACTTACAATGGGACATTTAATTGTAGATAAATTATGTCCCACTAAAGAATTTTTATGCATGTTAACCTCGATTTAAAAGAGAGCCCCCACCTGCAAACCATCAGCCAGCATGTACAGTCACACCTCACATGACAACAACGCTCCTGGAAATAACAGACTGCACACATGATGCTGGCCCCAGAAGATTAGAACAGAGTTGAGAAGTTCCTATCACCTGGCTACATTACAGCCATCTTAAAGTTGCTGCCAGTCACATAAAAGTATGGCACATTAGCCAGGTGCGGTGGCTCACCACTTTGAGAGGGTGAGGTGGGAAGACTGTCTAAAGCCAGGAATTCAAGACCAGCATGGGCAACAAGGCAAGACCTCCTCTCTCTACAAAAAATTAAAGCATCAGCCAGGCACAGTGGCTGTAGTCCCAGTTGGGGAGGCCAAGGTGGGAGGATCACGTGAGTCCAGGAGTTCGAGGCACCACTGCACTCCAGCCTGGGTGACAGAGTGAGACCCTATCTCCTAAAAAAAAAAAAAAAAAAAACACACTCCCACATACAATTCTGTAGCATACAGAATACTGGATAAGATGATATGGACAGGAGGCAAGGAAATCCTGGGTAGAAGAGGGCAGCTCCCCGACAAAGCCCCACCCTCAAGCCTGGACACCTGCAGCCCTAAATGAGAACAGGCATTCCTGTTTGCGCACCCAAATGTTGCCTTTTCCAAAGCTACTCTGGTCTGCCACGCCCCATCGTGTGCCCATATAAATCCCAACCTCCACTGGCGAGAGCAAAGTGGTGCAGCCGAAAAAGAGAGGTGAGAAGGACTGTTTCAACACTGAGAGGGGTTCTGCTGGGCACTGTCCAAGAGGAGATCAGCTGTGGGACGGCTGAACTCCAGAGGGAGGCCACCTTCCCACTCCATCCCCTTGTCAGCTCCCCATCCATCTCACTGAGAGCCACCTCCATCACGCAAAAAAAATCTCCCACGATGCCATGCTTGAAGTCCGTGTGACCTGATTCTTCCTGGACACCACACAAGGACTTGGGTACCGAGAGGGCAAGGTATAAAAGGCTGTCACCTGACTCTGCTGAGCTGGTTAACACTTAGCCATCCGTGAATGGCAACTGCTAAAACAGCATTAATTGTGACATACTCCTAGACACTACTGTGGGGCCGGAGCCCAAAAGTGCTCATCTGGGCTCCTCCATCTGCCTGTCTGTGTGTTTCCCTCACACAAACAAGTCACATCCCTTTGCAAGTCCCGAGAGGGGGTCAGGGAACTCTCCCGTTTCAACGATAATTAACAACTATGTTACCAGTTTATGTATTTACTATACTTTATTTCCTATCGTTGTTTTAAAGTATACTCCATCTGCTTATAAAAATTAAAGTTACTGTAAAGCAGCCTCAGGCAGGTCCTTCAGGAAGAATCCAGAAGAAGGCACGGTTATCACAGGGATGACGGCTCCGTGTTACTGCCCCTGAAGACCTCTCAAGGGGACAGGATATGGAGGTGGAGGACAGTGAAGTGGACGGTCCTGACTCTGTGTAGGCCTAGGCAAACGTGTGCTAGTGTTTTGCTTCTAACTAGAAAGTTTAAAAAATAATAAATAATTTTAAAAAAAGAAAAAAGCTGGCTGGGCGTGGTGGCACTCATCTGTAATTCCAGCATTTTGGGAGGCTAAAGAGGACAGATTACTTGAGCCCAGGAGTCCACAACCAGCCTGGGCGACAGGGTGAAACCTATAAAGAAATACAAAAATTAGCCCAACATGGTGGCCACTCACGCCGATAGTCCCAGCTATCCAGGCTGAGGTGGGAGGATCTCCAGCCCAGGGAGGTCAAGGCTGCAGTGAGCCGTGATTGCGTCACTGCACTCCAGCCTGGGCAACAGAACAAGAACGTGTCTCAAAAAAACAAACAACAACAAAAAAACCTTACAGAATAAGGATATAAAGAAAGTAGTTTTTTGCACAGCTGTATAATGTGTTTAAGTGTTATTACAAAAGAGTCAAAAAGTTTTAAAAAGTTAAATTTATAAAGTTATAGTAAGTTAAGGTTAAATTATTACTGAAGAAAAATCTGTTTGTATATATTCGGATGAGCCCTACGCATAGAGTGTTCTAGAGTCTACGGCAGCATAGTCCCAGGCCTCCCTCACTGCCTCCCACAGACCAGCACCCAGTCCGGCAAGCTCCATTCACAATGAGTGCCCCACACAGCTGCACCATCTTTAATCCTTCATCCCGTATTTTTACTGTACCTTTTATATGTTTAGATACACAAACTCACTATTGTGTTACATCTGTACACTCACAAGCCATGAGGGTTTACAGCCCAAGAGCCAGGGGCCGCACCACACAACCTTGGCATGCAGCAGGCTGTGCCATCCACGTTCGAGTTACTATATTCCACAGTCCTCGAACAACGATGAAATTGCCTAACGATGCGTTTCTACAATGTATCCCCGTCATGAAGCGATGCACGGCTACACCTGGGTTATACACAATTCCAGGAGGTGTTTCCAAGCCCACAGCAGGCTGCAATGGAGACGGAGAGGCAGGGCCCATTACCTACTCCCGGCTTCAGCTGCCCACCAGTGAAAAGACCACCCTGCCTGGCCTTCCTTTAAGACTGACCCCCGCCGTCTCCAGCCCAATATTCTCAGGCACTGCTAACCTGTGCCTATTATATGCTTTATGCCTTGGCAGAGAAAAATATAATGTATTTTTTGAACTATTTTCTTCCAAAATTATTTTTTAAGTTTTAGTGCTTGAATTACGCAGAAAAGCATCACTATTCAAAGTAATTTCCTGAGTGTACTACACATAAAACTTAAAGTTTTTCAATTAAAATAAAATGCTACCAGAGATGATTTCCAGGTTACATTGTTAAGTAAAAATATCAAGGTAAAAATTAGTGTATATGCTACATTAGTTAAAATAGGACCAAAAACAAATGTGCGTATTCATGCAAGTATGTGTATTTTGAACCATATAAATGTTTTACATACACAAAATTAAACAGAAAATAAAAATAAAATTGAAAACAAACCAAAACACAACTAAATTGTGTATCAAACTGGTAACATAACCACATAAAAAATCAATTCCGTGGAATTTTGAACACAGTACTGATCTAACATCCTTAAAGAATAAATTCCAAAGATAAAGAGTGAGAAGAAACCTTTAACTTTACTCTCATTTTATTGTTGTCATTCTGAATCTATGTTTAAGTATATGGTAGGATAAGCCAAGTAAGTAAATATGTTTATGTTATTAGGATGTAAGATTTTCTGTACAAGAGAAGAGATAAAAATATAATTTCAGCCAGGCACGGTGGCTCACGCCTGTAATACCAGCACTTTGGGAGGCCAAGGAGGGCAGATCACAAGGTCATGAGTTCAAGACCAGCCTTGCCAACATGGTAAAACCACATCTCAACTAAAAATACAAAAAAATACTAGCCAGGCACGATGGTGCATGCCTGTACTCCCAGCTACTCAGGAGGCTGAGGCAATAGAATTGCCTGAACCCAGGAGGTGGAGGTTGTGGGGAGCCAAGATGGCACCACTGTACTCCAGCCTGGGCGAAAGGGTAAGATTCCGTCTTTTAAAAAAAATACACACACACACACACACACACACACACATAATTTCAAAGAATTGATAGGAGGCAGGGAATGCCCTGTGTTAAAAATGTATTACCAGCATGACCAGCACCCCCAGCCCTGCCTCAAGTGCTCCAGAGTCATTTTCCTCTACATGCCATTCCAAGGCTCCCTGGGGAAGGGACAGGCCTGGGACAGGAAACACAGGATGAGGCTAATGTCTTGTGCCAGATGCACCAAACAGGACGAGCAAAGGCCAGGAGGCACAGGGAGCAGCTCCAGACGGGAACAGAGGAGCAAGTCAGCCCAGGGCGAGAAAAGAGGCCACCCTGAGCGACGCATCAAAATTAATCCCAGACAGATTAGTGACTACAAGGAAAAGGAAACTCACAACACTGGGGTGAAAACACAGGTGAGCAGGTAAATAACCTCAGGTAGGGAGAGACAGTCTAGCCACACTGCAGGAAGATAACTGGCAAAGCCGTGCTGCTCAAACAGAATCCCATCGGGACACTCCCCGCTCAGGAGGTCACAGGGACAAGTGTCCTGCACCTCCCTGCCCATGCACCCTCCCCACTGGCCACACAAGGTCTGGAATGTTCTTCCCTGCCCTTTCTGGGAGAGGCCTGCCCTGCCCGCCCCACTTCAGGTGTGTGGTGGAGCTGACAGCGGTAACACTTTCAACAGCGCGCCAGTTTGGGTTCAAGTTTTGGGAGAACAGGCGCAAAACCCCTGCACGTGCGAGCACTCCTAAAGTACTGCAGATGAATGAGCCATGCTGCCTGAGCCACACACCCATGGTCTCGCCTCTACGGTTCTCCCTTGGTGACAGGAATACAGATTAGCATGCGTTTCTTTTCCATACTTTTTGGCCTTTATCAAATTTTCTAGGATGAGTACATATTACTCAGAAAGAAAGTAACTGTTTAAAAGCCAGACACTGCCTTGTTTGTGAGCGTAAAGCTACATAAGCTATTGTGACATACCTGCTCCTGCAAAGGGTGAACCCAGATTCTGTGGCGAAAGAGCCAGGTGGGCATGAAAGCTCTTTCTCATCTAATCCAGAGCAGACACTGCTGCTTGCACCAAGGGAAGACGGAACTGCCTGCCAGCGAACAAACAGGTCCCAGACACACAGCCTCATCTGCGTCCTCTGCAGGAACAGCAGTAACCTCTTCTTCACAACTGTAACTAATACATTTTCCTTCCCTCATACAAACTTCCAAATACTGATGCTCTCCTAAAGAAATGTGAAGTTCCACAGCCAGCATCAGACTGAAAAGACAGTTAACGAGGCTGTTTCCCACCAGGCTGCTGAAAGCCCTCGCCCTGTGGCACCCCGGTGTAGCGGACAGCAGACACTGGGATTCTGCACCAACAAATGAGACACAAATGACAACCACAGCCACAACTGCCTTTCCTTCCCTGAAACACCACGCCACATGCAACAGGAAGAAGCACTGGCCCCAGGGACTTGCTACAGGCTTTACTGAAATACAGTTCACATAAAACAAATTCACCTATTTTAAGTGCGCAATTTGAAAAGTTTGGGCAAATGTATACAGTGGTGTCACCTCTACCACAATCGAGATTTAAAACATTTCTATCCCCTTAAAACATATCCCGACACCACACTCCATCACCCTCAGTCCAGGCAACCACCGTTGTTCCAGCTTAGCTTTTTCTAAAATTTCATGTAAACGAAATTGTGCGACCGGCAGTCTTTCCTGTCTGCCTCTTGCACCTGGTGGGGATGCTTCAATTCAGCACTGCTGCATGTGTCATGATCGGCTCCTGCGTGGAGCTGAGCAGCATCTCACCGGATGGATTATCACATCACCTGTCACCACTCACCTCGCAATGGACACTTAGGTTATTTCCAAATATCCTGGGTGGGGCTGCCACACACGATAAATCAATACTTACCTGTTCGTGCTCCTCCTCCTCCCGTCAGTGTTGAGGGTCCCAGGACCTCCACACCCACCGACACATGGGATGGCTGCCAGTTTAACTCCAGCTGTTTTCAGGTGGGTGTGTTATCAGCTGCAGCATCCCTCTGGGGTTTTATTTCCTGGAGTCTAGCGATGTGAGCACCTTTTCATACACCTGCTGGCCATCTGTGCACCTTCTTTTGGGTCTATTCAAACTCTCTGCCCATCTTTCACCATTGTTTCTCGTCTTGTGATTGAGTTGTAAGAGTTCTTTATGTATTTTGGATACAAGTTCTTGGTTAGAAATAAGGATTTTCTCCCAATGGCTAGCCTTTTCATTTTTTTTAATGTCTGTCAACTAGCAGAAGTTTTCTTTTAATTCTGAAGTCCAACGTTTCGATTTTCTCCTCTATTAGTTCATGCTGTTTGTATCCTAGGAAATCTTTTCCCAGCCGCAATCATAAAGACCATCACTGTAGTTCTATTCGTCTATTCTTCGACAATTACTCTCTTTTCAGAAGGGCAACTTCAGTGTCACCATGAGCGAGACACACTCTTACTGACATGGGGCTCTGGTGACCACCACTGCAATCCCAAAGCTGACCAGGCTCCCTGCTTACCCCAAGAGGCCATGCTACCAGCCTACACTGACGCCCATGAAACACGAGCCTTCTAGAAACATTCTTTTCTTCTGAGAGTCACACGAAGGACTGGTTAAGTAGGCACTCGGAGCATGGACTTCTCTTAAAGTGGATGAATATTCGTGAGCGCCTTCAGAAGGCGGAGACGACACAGTCAAGTCTCAAGGCGCCTGCTCTACTCTCTTCCCTCGATAGCGAGACCCGCCTCCTGCCCCAAACAGGAAAGGGACACTAGGATGGATAAGTCCACAGGCAAATGACGTGAAGACCCCATCACAAGCACAACAGGCCACACTCGAGCACAGCATAGAGGCACCACCGCACTGGAAATAACCAGCGTAGAAGAGATGGAAATGGCAGAAGACGCTGCCGCTGCCAGCCTCTGCCTCTGCTGTGAGCGCAGCATGCACCGTCAAGCCCAGGTGATGCCATGCACTTCAGCCACCAACCAGGCTTCGCCATGAGAAGAGCTGCCCTGGCTCCCACCGCAGGAACACGACAGCATATAAACGCACGCTATCGAATGTCAATCATACCAAAAAGGACTGAAGCCACAGGTCTATTTTTATAAACACCAGCACCCAGGATTCTTCGCCGAGATATTCAAACACAGGCGCTGCCTGACTCACCGGCGACCCTGTGCCGGGACCATCTCACATCAGGGCCATCCCAGACCTAGCTCCCCAGCACCCACACCCTCACTGGACCACCCTGTCACCGAGGTGCCTGGCCCCCCACCCGGAGCCACAATACGGGCAGGGGATGTATGAAAGAAAGGAAGTCTCAAAGTCACCTCTGAAAATGCCCCAAAGCCCTGGGGCTCGGTATCGAGTCAGTTCCCTGCGGCTGCCACACACCCAGCACCCTCCAGCACAGGGCAGGCCCAGGCAGGAAAGGGGGCTGCCTCTGGGGGTTCTGTTCTACCACAAATGCTTTTCTAAAAACCAAGAGGCAGCCCAGCCCTGTACCAGCTCTCCCTGGACACACCTAGGAAAGGGTGGGGGTTGTCAGGGGACTTGCTCAGCTGGGCATCCTGAGTGCAGGGCAGAGAAGACAGCGACAGACATGGCCACCTTCAGGGCCCAGCTGGAATCTCCCTGACTCCAGCTGGCCAGCAGGTCCTGGCTGGCCCCTCCCTCCTGTCCCTGGGATGGGCCCCACTCTGGGACAGTACAAACCCACCGCACTTCCAGGGTCCAGGTGGGGGCCACACCTCCGTTAAGCAGAATCATCTCCCTGTATGCCCACCGATGTCACTGGGCTCCATCACCCTGGGCCATCCCCTAAGTGTCCACCTCGTTCACCGGGCTCCATCCCCACAGGCCCTTCCCTGCGTGCCCACCTTGGAACCAGGTGCCATCCCCCAAGGGCCCTCTTCCAGCATGCCCACCTCTGTCACTTGGCTCCATCTCCCTCGGGCCCTCTCCCCACATGCCCACTTTGCTCACTGGGCATCATACCCCCCAGACCTCTCCCTGCACGCTCATCTCAGTCACCGGGCTCCATCCCCCAACTCCAAGCTGCAGCATCTGCACTGTGCCCCCACTGGCACCACCCACCAGTGCCATCATGGTTGCTGGTTCTCCAGATGCAGCAGTGCCCATGCCAGCCTTCCACATCTGCCCCTACTGTCCCCACCATCAGGACATGCAGAGACATGCGGGGGCCCCAGGCTGAGCACCTGCGAGAGGAAGCGGACCGCAAACGCCTGTCCTGTAGGGCAGTGGTGAGCGTGGGAGGCACACATGCCTGGCACCAGCCAGCACGCAGCAAGCACAGCACACAGGCCCACTTCTGCAGCCCCTGCCCAGTGACCTCTGCTCCGTCTCTGATTCCATCTCCAGGGTGTCATCAGGACCAACATCTGGAACCTAGGCCAGGCTTTCTGGCTCTTCCACCCCACAGACTTCAGGGGTCCCACTGCCTGGGGAAGAAGGCCCTGCTCTCCACACCCTCCTGGGTCTCATATGCCTGAGCCACAGCCACACGCACACCTGCAGAGAAGCACCATGCCCAGATCCTCGTCTGCCCCAGCCCCACACCCTGCCCACCGGGCACCCCAGCCCAACTCCCAACTCACCAGAAGCCCACAGCTGCCACCAAAGTCACTCCAGAGTGAGGTGGAGCCAGGGCAGAGGTTCCAGAGCCCCGGTCTCTAGCCCCAGCCCCCCACCCACCAGCTGTGTGGCCTTGAGGAAGTCATGGAAATGCACTTCGGGAGGGATCCATCGAGGCCCAGGCCTGCGCCCCAGCCGGTCACAGAGGCCTCTTTCTGCCCACTGGCTGGACAACCAGGGTGCTCAGCTCCGACATGGGACACTGGGGGTGCTGGCCTACTGTGCCCGAAGCAGTCACAGGGCACCTCGGCCCAGCCTGGCTACTCTCCGGCCTCCTCTCATAAGACGCTCCCGTCAGGCAGGGAGCCACCCACCAGCCCCACTCCCACAGGGCCCGGGGCTACCCTCCCTAGGCTGTACCTGCAGAGGAAACTTCGTCATCTCAGCCCTGGAACATGAGTGCCACCCACCGCTCGCTCCCGTCCCTCTCAGCACCACAGGACATCCCAGACCTGTCCTCCCACTACCACAGCCTTGATCCACGGAGGCCACCCTCCCTCTCCACTCATTCGGTGACCCCCACAGCCATTGGAACAGTCCTTCGGTCCCCACAGTCCCTCCTCTGAGGGGCCCGGCCCCTGCCGTGGCACCACTTCTGTGGCCCTCAACGCTGCCCCTGCCAAGCCTCCCACAGGTGTCACTGGCGAGGCCATCAACACCTCAGGGGTATCCCAGGCAGCAGGGACACAGTGAGGACAGACAGGTCCACCTTGAGGAAGCTGCACCCACAGGACGCGCTCCATTCTGGATATCTGCTGCCCTTCCTGGACAAACCCAGGTTGCCGCCTCCCACGAAGCTCCAGGGCCTGCAGACATATCACCCACCCCTGCTGGGCCATGTCACCTCCACAACCACAAGGAAGAGAGACGACAGGAAGGTAGCCTTCTCCTTCTGCATCCCGCGCCGTGGGCTCCCGGCCATCCCCTCAGCACACCGAGCACCGCAGACACGCCCGGACCAAGTAGCTCCAAGCAGGGTACAGGAGTGGGGTGCAGGCCAAGTGACAGTGGCCTGCATGAAGTGGCTGACATAAAGCACATCACCAGGCTCAACCTCCCCCAACCCCACCCGTCCTCATCCAGCCTAACTCCAACCAACCCAAAGCACAAATCCACACATGACGCACGTTCTGTCTCCACTATGGAGCATGGCTCCAAATCTCTCCTTAAAAAACAAATAGGAAAAAACAAAGAAACTGTCCTTCGACCCCTTCCCCGAAGTCAGCAACCTACCTCTCCACCTGCTCCTGAACCTGACCCCCGGCACTGTCATCTGGCACCAGCCACCTCCACTCCACTGAGATCAACAAACCCCAGGGTGCCCTGCCCTGCACCCACTCCACACCCCAGCCCCAGCCTGTGTATGTGCCCTATGGGTCACCTGCCTCCCCTGCACCAATAGAATGTCTCCACCAGGTTTCACCTCCCCCACGCCAGATAAGCACCCACCCCATGGCTTCAACACTACCATCCCCATGTCCCCACACTGCCCCCACTCTGAACCGCAAGCTTATACCCCAGGTCCCTCGCTGCCCCCACACCACCAGGTCCCTCACAGCAACCCCCCATCCCAGGTCCTTCAGGCCACCCCCCCCCGCCACCACCAGGTCTCTAGGGCTGGAACCATATGGCCCAAGGCAGGTGGCAGCCCTTTCCACGACAGAACTCTAGTAGCCCCACAACCTCCAAAGCACTGAGGTGACACCATCCCCAAGCCCAGCCTCAGCAGTCCAAGCAGAGCTGCCTGTGGCCTGCAAAGCACCCAAAGGTAGAAGAGGGTGGCCCTGTCACTCATCCAGAATCATAGCCCCCAAGGCACCCGATCTGTGCTTTCCAAACTCCCAGAGCTCTGTGGTCACTCAAGGGGGACGGGGGAGGGCCACAGGGGCCGAGCTCAAGCAGCGTCCCGACACCAGGAGCCCACATGGCCGCCAAGCAGGAGAACCCGGACCGCCCCGCTGCCCTAAGACGAGCTCCCGGCCCGGCTCTCCACTGCTCTGGATCCACCACTAAGTGGCTCCAAAAGTGCCTGGTCAGGCAGAGCAGCGGGGAAATGCCGGGGTGTCCACAACGCAACAGAGGAGACGCCCACCTTGAGAAGCTACACTGGAGAAGGGAGCAGCAGGCAACATTCTACACTGAGAAGCCGCATCTGTGCACCCTGCCTCCGCCCCATCCACACTGGCCTGTGCCGCTCCCCAAGCAACTCCGTCAGGAGGATCCACAGGTGTGATCTGAGCTCACTGCCAAGTGAATGTTTGTTGACCAACCAACCAAACTCATCCCCCTGGCCCACCAAGGCCACATGCGGAGGCCTGCTGGCTGTCCACCCATATCCCACCAGTCCCCAGACACAAGCTGAACCACCCAGCACTCCGTGCAGACAGACACAGCCAATGACCAAGTCTTCTCAGCTGGAACTAGGCAGAGGCCTGCGTCACTTCCGAGCAGGGGCTCTAAGACCAGGGGTGCCTCTTGGCCACTTGTTGTCCTTGCAGCCACCGGACTGCGAGGACTGACAGATGGACCTCCCCAGGCAGATGAGGTGGCCCAGACCTAGCAAACAGCCACCAGCTGCGGGGAAGCCCAAGCACTGGAGGGCCCGCAGGACACAGCAGGATCATTGGATGAGGCCGCATGCCACACAGGCCCAGCAGCCCCTCACCATGCAGACCCGAGACATTTCATTCTGTGGATCTTCTCTCTGAAAGCCAGGTCCCTGTGCTTTAGGCGTTTGAAGCCCGTACCTTCACTCCACACTGAACCACTGCCAGTCTCTCAGCGGCACAGGCATAGGGAGGAGGCCTGAGGGAGTGACAGGTGCCCTGTGGCATGTAAGCAGCATTGGGGTTTTTGAGAAGCCGCTCACCTCTGTGAGCCTCAGATCTTCGCAGAGGGGTACTCTCTTCCGGGACTTTCTGGCTCTAGAAATCTGCAGACCCGCAAATCTGCACACCAACACACAGCAGGAAGGCGAGGACTACACGCGCCAGAGCAAAACGGCCTCCATCACAGCCCCGCTACCTCCACCCTCTCTGTGCTGGAGGCCAGGAGAGACAGCGACCTTGCAACAAACGCTCCACCACACAGGGCTCTCAGTGACAGCCGCACCATGTCTTTCTGCCCCAAGAGCTGACAACTCTTTGCTTTGGGCCACCCCCCTGCAACCTCCTCCCACCAGGCTCCTGCACCCAGGCATCCACTCTCACTCATCCCACTCCCAGCACCACTGACCAGGTGCACCCTCTGAATGCCTGCCTCTCCCAGAACTCCTCCCTGGCTCCCAAGCCGGCCCGGTCTTGGAGGTGCCAGGAACTGCAGGACAGCCTTCCACAGCTCTTCTAGCCTACTCTGTGGGGTCTCATATGCCCCATGGCATCAGAGCTGGCAACACCAAGACTCCCAGACCCTGACCTGTGCCAGCAGCTGCTCCCCTGAGCTCCTGCCTCCCACCAACCACCACTGATGCTCCCTCTCACCCTGCCTGCCCACCTCAATCTCACTCCACAAGGGCCCCTGTCCTCACCCCTCTCTCCAGCCCATCCATACCTCCCTAAGCCCCACCACCTGCCCCAAGCCCCTGCCACAACCACCCCCTCATTCCACCAGCTCAGATGCAAAAGTGACCTCTACATACAACTTTGAATTCTGCCCCATCCAGCTTCAAACCCTCAATGGCTTCCAGCCACTGAGGCACTTGGAATCAATTCACACTGCCTGTGACAACTCCACAATATAATCAATTCACATTGCTTGCAACAGCCCTGCAATACAATCAATTCACACTGTGTGCAGCCCCATGACATAATCAATTCACACTGTGTCTAAGCCCGTGATATAATCAACTCACACTGCCTGCAGGCAACCCTGTAATATAATCAATTCATGCTGTGTGCAGACCCATGATATAATCAATTCACACTGCCTGCAGGCAGCCCTATAATATAATCAATTCACACTGTGTGCAGATCTGTGATATAATCAATTCACACTGTGTACAGCCCTGTAATATAATCAATTCACACTGTGTGCAGACCTGTGATATAATCAATTCACACTGCCTGCAGGCAGCCCTGTGATATAATCAATTCACATGTGTGCAGCCCTGCAATATAATAGATTCACACTGTGTGCAGCCCTGCGATATAGTTAATTCACACTGCCGCTAGGCAGCCCTGTGATATAATCAATTCACACTGTGTGCAGGCAGTCCCGTAACACAATTAATTCACACTCTGTGCAGCCCTTTGATATAATCAATTCACACTACCTGCAGGCAGCCCTGAGATATAATCAATTCACACTGTGTGCAGGTAGCCCTGCAATACAATCAGTTCACACTGTGTGCAGCCTGTGAATATAATCAATTCACACTAAGAGCAGCCCTACAATCTGCATGGAGGACCCCTGCATCTGCTCTTTCCTCAGCATGGACACAGGTCTCTGCTGTATGTGGCTGACCCCTTTCTCGTCTCTCAGCCTCCTGGGAAAGCATTCCTTGACTACCCTGCCCAGCAGTCCCCTCTCACCTAAGAGTGCTTATCACAATCAGACATACCTGCTGATCTGTTTCCCTGTTAACTCCCTGGCCCCCACAATGGACACACCATGAAAGCAGGGTCTGTCAGCCTGGGACCCCCACAGCTGAACCCTGGCATCCTCGTCAGCCTTCCCCCGTGGCTCAGTACACGCCCTCTGAATGCACTCATGTAGGCCAGGCACAGTGGCTCATGCCTGTAATCCCAACACTTTGGGATTACAGGAGTTCAAGACTAGCCTGGCCAACATGCTGAAACCCCATCTCTACTAAAAATACAACAATTGGCCAGGTGTGGTGGTGCACAACTGCAGTCCCAGCTGCTCAGGAGGCTGAGGCACGAGAATTACTTGATCCTAGGAGGCAGAAGTTGCAGTGAGCTGAGATTGCACCACTGCACTACAGCCTGGGTGATGGAGTAAGACTCTGTCTCAAAAAAAAAAAAGCAAGCACTTATAAAAATGGACACAGTTGTCGAGAATAAATAGCCAACATCTGCATGGACGAGGTCTAATTTCACTTAAAGAAACGCAACTTAAAACTAGACATAATTTTCTTCCTTTAGGATGGTATCCATTTCCAAAAGTCGTATTTTTGGCAATGTTTTTCAAAGCATAATCTGGTGGAAGGTGATGTGTATCAAAGCCTTGAAAATGCTCAATCCACCAGACACAAACAGAGTTAGGCATAAAGGCATTCACCTACAGGGCCGCTTGTCACCGTTAGCACGGTACCCTGGCGCAGGGGCCTGTTAGGAAATGCTGGAGGCTGAGGCCACCAAAGGCCAAGAGAAAGTGCACCAGACATAGGACAAGGCAAGGCACAGACCTGGGTCACAGGAGAACTGTGATTCTAGAAAAGCACAGAAAGAGACCTGCACCGGACACAGGCTGAAGTGAGACACTCCAGAATGCTAGCAGTCTGGGCCAGGTTACAATACAAGTGACTTTATTTTCTTCTTCACAGTTTACTTTCCAAACTTCCTATAATGATTAAAAGCTAACTTTATAATCAGAAAAATTGTGTTGGAGAAGTCACTAATAATTTTATTACACTTACAGTTACATAAAAAAACCAATCCAGCCTGTTTCCCGTTTCACCCTTTGTTCCTGCCATGATGTTTCTGACACTGACACTCATAGCCTTCTGCAAGGCTCCAAAGTGAGGTAGGCCTGTGGGTTCTGGCCGCGCTCTGAGCGCCAAGCGTGGCTCCTATGAACAACGTGGGGACCACGCTTTTCCGCAGAAGACAGAAGTTCCTTTAAAAACTTTCACAAGTCGTTGTCCTACACACTTTAGTGCAAAGTTAGAAGGGGAAAGGCTGTGTCTCCCGACCCCATGGAACAAGGTACCCGCCTTGCCACCTGTGGCACCTTTGCCCACAGTGGACCAGCTGACCCACAAAGCCTCTGCCTTGGGTGTGCTCTGGCCACACCCAGCGCCCAGAGGACGGCTCAGCTCCCAGGCTCCCAGTGTCCTGCCTGGTCCATCCACTGTCCACTCAGACTCCTGACCCCAACCCCAAAACAACTCCCTTGGGAGCCACAGACCAGCTTACTGCTGGGCCCTCATTCTAAACCTAATGTGCAGTTTGCTAGATATAAAAAACTGTTTCAGGGCTTCCTGACTATTCGGAAATGGTCCCTTCAAGATCCATGTGCCCTGACCACCACCCTACCTGGCCATGCTCCTCCCACAACTTTTGAGACCAAGATGCCACATGTGCCTTCCTCACATTGGCGCTTTCTGGGGATGCCCAGTGAGGGGCAGAAAGGCCCCATCAAGACCTCAGGAAGGACGGATGCAGGTCTACCCACACGGCTACATACAACAGGGCTCGTGTGGGGCCAACTTCTCCAGTCCCCACAGTTCCCAACAGACAATTTCTCCCGTCCTCACACACGGTTCCCGACAGACAACTTTGCTCCACAACATGACATCCGCAGCGGGAGAAGCTGGGAGCACCTCACTACCCCATCCCACACACAGCAGCACGCCCCACACCACGCAGCAGGCAGGGCTGCAGCAGAGCCCAAGACCATCGCAGACCGACCAACAAGGGACAGTGCTTTCTCAAACGGGAGTGGGGCCTCGAGGTGGACAACATGGAGCTCCTTGTTTTTTGAAAGCTGTCATTCTTTGGTGCAAACATTCACTTAATGTAAAAAACAAAAGTTTTCATTCAAAATTTTCATGGTCCAGCCAAGCAAAAATTAATTTGCAAACAGAACTTTCAGCCCTTGTTCAACTTCACTCCTCCAAGTGAGAATTTTGAAAGAACAGCTGTGTACACGTTTGCAGTTGATGCCACCACAGTGCCATAGCAACCGCAGGCCCACCTGGAGGCAGAAGCATCCAGGAGACCCAGGTGCACAGCACCCAGCACAGAAGGGCCTGCAGCTAAAAGCCCCCTTTATTTAACTGCTTTATTGCTATCAAAGGCCTGATGAAGTAAAGGCCCTCATCCCACTGCCTGAGCCAGGCGGCACAGGTGAACGCTCTAAACAGCAACTATTTCCCAGACAATCAAGGGCCTGAAGGTTCCTATTGAGTACCACGAAGAAAAGCAAAGCGCTTCAGGACCCCTGAAGATTACCCCAAATCTCAGGCAAGCTTCTCCAGAGCCCTGCTATACCTCTGCTTCAAGATTCTCATAAACAGCTGCTAATTATGCTTTGATCAACTCACATATAAACAACAATTTATAAAAGCTTTCTTCAAATTTATCATTTAAGTGGAAGAAAGCTCACACTATATGCTGAAGAAGACTTTGGAAGCAGAACAGGAATGCCTCGATTCCACTATGATTACAGGTTGCACCGCGCCCACCACTGTTCTGCTTAGCCCCGTCTGTGCTGCTCTGACCAAATGCTGCCTACCGGCCACCCTGTGCCCATGCCTAAGGGCCAACTCCCGCAGCACACTGGGGAGCCCAGGGACGGTCCTGGGAGCCAGGGTGGCTGTGCTCTCTGACCTGGGAGAAGGTCAACTCTCCAGGCGCTTGCGGCCCACCTCAGGTCCATCTGCCACGAAGCAAGCGGGACACCCTCTCCTATGAAGCTTCTCACAGGCCCTAAGAAACAGGGCAGCTGGGCTGGGAACGATGGCTCATGCCTGTAATCCCAGCACTTTGGGAAGCCGAGCAGGCGGATCACGTTAGGTCAGGAGTTAGAGACCAGCCTGACCAACATGGAGAAACCCTGTCTCTGCTAAAAGAAATACAAAATTAGCCAGATGTGGTGGTGCACGCCTGTCATCCCAGCTACTCAGGAGGCAGAGGCTGGGGCTGAGGCAGAAAAACTGCTTGAACCTGGGAGGCAGAGGCCGCAGTGAGCTGAGATCCCACCATTGCACTCCAGCCTGGACAAGGAGAGGGAAACTCTCTCTCAAAAAGAAAAAGAAACGGCAACAGTAACTAAACTTCAAACATCATTTTCTGTTCAAACTCACAGACCTCTCTGTGAACACAGCACTTAGGCAGGGTAAGCAGTGAGGAGAAAGGCTCCTAAGAGTGTGACAGGACCCCGAGTCCTGGCTGCCACCAACCCATGCGGGTCACCAGCTCCAAGACACCAAAGGCAGGTGAGGTCCATCCCAACCTGTCACCAAGATGACTCTGTTCATCCCGAAGTCGATGGTGACGACTCCAGCAGCAGGGCACGAACGGGGAGGAAGGGAAGGCCAGGAGCAGCACCCTTGCCCTACGCTGGGCAGAGCCATCCAGGGCTGACTTTGCACAGCTCCCCAAAAGTTCTTTTCAAATGTCACTGTTATCTGGGTGCATCAAGAGGAACACTGGGTTAAGGCCTCTGCCTAAAGTGAGCCCTCCACCTATGTCCAGGCCTCCAAAGGCCGCTGCAACCCTCCCCTATGTTAGGCAGGCAGGCAGCCGCTGCCCTAGGGTGACCCACCTGCAACCTCAGTAACTTCTTCATTGACAGAACCAGAGTCAGCTGCCACGCCAAACACCTCGGTCACTGAGAAAACATGCAGTCTGGATCATGGGTGAAAAACAGTGAAAAATGAGGGGAACTGGGAGACTTTGGAACACTGAGTGCCACCTGACTGAATTCGCATTCTTCACCAAACGGGCAAACCCACTTTACAGCTGGGGAAGCTGAGGCTCCCAGGAACAATACAGTCCTCCCAGGTCAAATGGCAACAGTGCCCTCAGGTCACAAAATCTAAGCTTCTAGGAATGTCCCTTGTGCCAGGGCACTGGCTGCCACCACTGGCCACCAGAACTGCCAGTTCCCACAACCTCAGGGGTGGCCCTCTGCATGATGCCACTCAGCATGGGGCTGGACCCACCAAACCCAACCCCTGTACCCACAGCATAGTCAGCGGCTAGTGGACTTTTCCCCCCCTTTCCCTACAGATGCAAAACAATGCTCAAGATACTACCCAGAGACACACATTCACCCTGGGAGTACTCATCCTAAAATACGCAGCGAGCACACACTCCCTAGGCCAAGGGATCGAGGCCCATGGTGAGAAAGTGCTTTTCTGTCCTGAAATGAGAATCTACACTTGGCCCAAATCTTAGAGCAACTGGGCAGTAAATTCTGCGTAAAAGTAGAATCGACCAAGATGCACTAAAGAAAAGGCAAATTTGCTAGGCCCAACAATAACCTTTAGAAACAAGCATCTTTAACACACACCTATCTGAAGAGATCTCTCACACCATTTTCGAACATGCTGATTTGGGTGTCAGAGCACTTTTTCCTTCTTTCAGCTAAAATCATAATATGACTATGACATTACGACTATCCTAAGCTGTATGTAACAGCTAGTTACAAACTAGTGTTTTTCCATGTTCTTGGGACAAGTGTGTCACCTCCAAAAATCTCACTAAAGACATGTTTTCTCCTTTTTCCCCAGTGAATATAATTTAGACTCTGGCACCTCAAACCAGCAAATCACAATTACATTAACATAACTGTCTTTACAAAACTGTCCTGACAAAGAATATCAAGAAAGCTGGCTAAAACAAATTCAACATACGTGCTGTACTGTGGGGCTGAAACACTTAAGGGCCTAAGACTTAGACTTAAGGGTGAAACCTCTGTCCCCTCCCTTCTCCCACCCAAGGGGCAGGCGCTTTCACACCTCATCCAATTGCCACCAGTCTGCTATTCCACTTGACACCTACATGCAGCTTCCAGAGCCCTGCCCACTCCTAATACTCCCGGCCCGCCTCAGTTTGCAAGACTGAGTTGTAACTAGAATGAGTTATTAGTTAAGCAAGAGTTATTTTTATAAGTTACTTCCATCTTTGTTCTAAACATTCTTATTGTGAAATATTTCAATGAAGCCAACTAGAATAATTCAATATTGTCTAATCAATTACAGAAAGTAACCAGAGTATTTGCAATTTGCCATTTTGATTTACAAAATTAAGTTGTACTGTTTAAAAGAAGGTACTCTGGTTTGGGGCACTGGTAATTTTATTGATACTTTTTTTTTGCTTTGGCAGTTCCTGAAATAACACAATCAGAATTCCTCATTAGGAATTCTGTAGATGAACTGCAGGGGGGCATGAAGAGATGGGGTAAATCTTTCATTTTTTAGACAGTAGCACATTCAGCCCCTTAAAAGCACTGCTCTCAACACTGCCACCCAAATGTCTGTGTGAGCTGTTCCTTGTCCTCACACATGGGAGTCACAGTCAACACTCCCACAGTTGTTTTTCAAGTTGCCTCCTCAACAAACACAGCCAACCCTAAAACTGACCTTAAAACAGAAGATGGAGGTGAGTCCCAGGATCTCTCATGACAAATACAGCAGAGATGCCCTTTTCCAAACACGTATTCCTCCACCTCCTCCCAAAAGAAAGAGAGAGACAGGCTTTACCTCTGCAGAGGCTCAGTGCAAGAGAACCCGGCCAGCCCCACATGGCGGAGTCCCATATCTGCCCAAAGGGGTGCAACAGGCACCTGGCCTGCACTGACACACGTGGGACTGCTAAGAAAACATTTTTATAATAAAGCATTGTGATATTTTACATAATAGACCACAGCCGTCAATCATCTTTCCACAACATTACTAAAGATCAGGCACATTTCCTAATAAAAGGTCAATATACACATTGAGAGCAAAACCAAGCCTTTGGTAAAACACTCCCACAAACACTTCAGGACCACAAACACTTCAAGCTTGTCATAATGGGCATCTCAGCAAACCCGGGTGAGCTGGCTTCACAGCTGTTCCCCCCCACTCCCCGACACGCTTTCTCAGCTGCAGTGCCCCCTGCACCTGCCCTGTCGGGAGTCTGACCACCAGTCCTGAGCCTCACATACTTGGACAGGATAATTTTCCACTTCTCAAGATGCTGCAACCCGGTCAAAGTGACCAATAGCTAGCTCCCTTCAGAGAGGGGACACAGGAGGGACCCACGCTCTTCTTGCAGTTCCTACTACTGCTGCCACCGCGCTGCTACAACTGCACGCCACGCGTCACCACAGACCGGGGAGGAGCTCCCCAGCCCAGCACCCACCACGGCGGCTGGGGAGGGCCGGGGAGCCCCAGACAAAAGCAGCCTAGCGTGCAATGCTGGCCAGGCAATCTTTCCCATCAAACTTGAGGGGCCCTGAGGAGTCGCAGAGACAGCCAACTAGACAGGAGCGTGGGAACTGCCAGGCGGAAGGGGCGCCTGAGTCCCAGGCATCCGCAGCAAAGCCAGTACCACCCCGAGACCCCTGCACAGAGCGAGAGCATCTGCTGCCACCGCCCTCTCTCTGCCCTCCCGAGAGGGCAGCAACCAGAGTAGCTGGGCACTCCTTTAGGCACCAGCGCAGCGCTGGAAGAGACCGTGACACAACGGTCTGAAACCCTACTCCAGAGCGCGGCTCTCAGCAAGGCTGCGCACGGGGAGGGCTCTCACAAGGTGCGCCTGACATCTCTGCCTTCCTGCTGGCAGCAGGGAAGCCCAAGGCTTCCATCCAGACTTCCCCAGCCTCGAGGAGGGGGCATCACCCTCCACCACCTCCCCCCGCCCCCGTGTCCTCGCCTGGAGATTGGGGAGGCTCAAGCCCAGGGTCACAAAGAGGCAAGAAGGCTAAATGGGGACATACATAGGCCACACACCTAACTGCAGAACTGGGCAGGGGACAGCCGCTGCCACTGGAGTCCTGCCCTCGGCTCCGCAGACCCCATCGCCTGGCCCAGGGAGCGCCTGCGCTGAGCCTTAGAACCCCGGCGGGGAGCAGGTAAGGACCGCTCCACCAGGAGTCCTGGCTGAGCGGCTCCAAAACAAACCAGCCCCAAGGCACAGGCAGCCACCGCAGACGTCAGGGACGAAGACGGGGAAGCAAGCTGTGCCGATTCCCACTGGCTCATTCGCAGGCAGCCACCTGGACCGGCCCCGCACCTAGGCAGCGGCTGCCCCTCGGCCTGCTCCAGCCACCGGCCTGCAGGACAGATGACCTTAGCATTCCACCAGCAGAGAACTTCCTGGAACTGGCAGCTGGCGCTGCTGGGACCCGCCCTTCTCTCCCGCCCCGTGCGGCCACTCACCTGGGGGCAGCTGGAAGTTCTGGATGTTGGTCGGGTTCTGAGGCGGCTGCGGCAGGCGGGGGGCCAGCACGGTGGGCGTCAGGGTGGCCCGGATCCCGGTGGTGGTGGCCGTAGGCGTCCGGGGCAGGCTCTGGGTCACCGCGCCGGCCGCGCCTTTGGGCAGCCCGGTGGGGGTCCCGGGGGCGGGCGGCGGGACGGCGGCGGGGCTGGGCAGAGCCCCTTGCATAGTTGGCCCGATGACCATGCTGGCCGCCGTGCTGGCCGGGCCGCTGGCCGCCAGGGTCTGCGCCGGCGGGGGGGCCGCCTGCACCACCGTCTTGGGCGACTCGGCCTTGACCCCCGGCGCGGGCGCCGCGGCCGCCGCGCCCGGCCCAGGCTGTCCGCTGACCCCCGCGGGGCCCCCAGCGGTCGGGGCGGGGGCGGGGGCCGCTCCGGCGCTGCCCCCGTTCTGGGCGGCGGCGGGGGGCGGCGCGGCGGGCGCGGCGGTCGGGGGTCCGGCGGGGTGGCCGGGCGGCCGGGCCAGGGTGGCGGGCGCGGGGGGCGGCGGAGGCGGGGCGGCGGCGGCGGCGGC
>CAUYQU010097188.1:0-47837 GCA_963574635.1 Cheracebus regulus | reverse complement strand
CTTGGCCCTCTTCTTGAATTGGCCATATACAGGGTCCCTGGCCAGTGGACTGAAGGCTTTGTCTAAGAAGACAAGGGTCAGCTCAGGGGATGTGGGGGAGGGCTCTTTTATCTTCCCCCTTGTCGTTTGAGGTTTTGATCTTTGGGTAAAGAGGCCGTTTATCTTTGTAACACAAAACATTTTTGCTTTCTCCAGTTTTCTGTTAATGGCGAAAGAATGGAAGCGAATAAAGTTTTACTGATTTTTGAAAAAAAAAAAAAACAATTAACAGCACCAAAAACCAGCCAAAAGCACAGACATCTCAACTGGTTCAGCTTTCACATTCTGACTAAAAAATTAAAATTGAGCAAGCTTGCTGCTTGATGGGTGCCAAAACTGTTGTGCCCAGATCAGCTTCAGATAGGAGCAGAGCCTTCTATGAACATTTTAAACAGATGGGATCAAGATCCTGAAGCATTTCCTCAAAAATTGTAACAGGAGATGCAACATGTCTTTACCAGCACCACCCTAAAGACAAAGCACAATCAAAGCAATGACTACCAAGAAGCAGAAGGGATCCAGTCAAAGCGGAAGCAGACCAATCAAGAATGAAGGCATGGCAGCAGTTTTTTAGGATGCTCAAAGCATTTTGCTTGTTGACTTTCTGGAGGACCAAAGGACAATAACATCTGTTTATTATGAAAATGATTTGAGAAAGTTAACCGAAGCTTTAGAAGAAAGACATCTGGAAAAGTTTCACCTGAGGGTCCTTCTTTACCACAGTGCTCCTGCAAACCAAGGTAATTTTTTTTTGAGAGTGTTTCAGTGGAAGTTCATTAGGCATCTACCTTACAGTCTTGATTTGGCTCATTCTAACTTCTTTTGGTTCCCTAATCTTAAAAAATCTGGAAAGGGCATCTATTTTTCCTCAGTTAATTACATATATATATATATATATATATATATACACACACACACACACACACACATATATACATATATGTATATATATATATATATATATAATACTGCATTGACATGGTTAAATTTCCAGGACCTTCGGTTCTTTAGTGATAGACTAAATGACTGGTGTCATCACTTACTAAAGTGTCTTGAAAGTGACAGAGTTTATGTCAAGAAAATAAATCTTATATTTTTTATCTTTTAATGCCATTTTCCACAAACTTTTTGAAGTCCCCTTGTACTTATGAAGAAAAATGGAAGCACTGTCAAGTACGGTTTTATGGGAACAGCTGCCTCTTTAAGTCATTTTGTACCTGAATATTCTGCAGTTCTGAAATTATCAAATCTTGATTGGAAAGGAATGAATTTACCAAATAAAATTCAACAGATTTTATCCCTGATCCCTACCCCTTGTGTTAAAGTTAACACCATAACACTTCACACTTCAAATGTTAGTGTTTCTTTGAAATACCTTTTCCATTATCCAGCCTTCTTATTGGCCACTAAGTACTACTGATTCTGCTTCAATAGGGGCCTTCATATCTACCCTATCTTTTGCAGGTTTTCAGTCAAAGCCCGAGCTCAAGCTCTCACTGTTTCTAACCTAGGCTTTTGAAGCAGCCTCCTAGATGCTATTTATGCTTCCTCTCTTATCTCTTGGAATCCCTCCTGCAAATTGCTGCTGGGTTAATATTCATGAAAAACAGCTTCAATTCTGCCATACATTTGACTCAAATAACTGATGGCTTCCACAGTGTCCTAACTCTAGAGTCCAGCAAACCAGGCTATCTCTAATGTGGCCACAGTCTTTGACAACTACCTTAACATGCCTTACAGATACCCTACCTTTCAGGCACACCAGAGTTTACAGCCAAATAATACACACAAGCTCATCTCTGAATCTGGATTCTGTTGATCTTGGTCTCCTTTAAGCAGCAATTAAGGCTCTCATAAACCTTTCCCTATCTGCTGCTTACTACCTTTCTCACTCCTTTCTGCATTATTATAATAAGTAGCACGAATCAATAGAAAAGTGTTTTTTCTTAGCTCGTCTGCTACTGAGAATTATTCTGAATTTACATCCAGACAACACTGACTGATTTGACCCGGAACTCATGATAAAATGATTTTCCTTTTATCACTTAGTACTTCAGTGAAAGTTTGAATTAAAATATGTAGTAGACATTGAATGCATTTTGTTAGATTTAGAAGGAAAGAATGAAATAAATTAACATTTAGAAAAAGCTACAGACATTTCTCCAACTGACAGATAGCCGAATCTTGTCCCTCTGTGGCAGTAACAACCTGTATAGACACAGGAATCATCAAATCTACCACACAAAACTGGTCAGAACAAGAACAATTCAAAATATCCTGGCTGATTAGAGAGGAGAAAGAGAAATGTTGCTCTGGACTGTTTCAAGATTCTCACACAGCTTCCTCTGGTACCGCACTGCAGTCTATGAAAGAACATCATCAACAAATCCAGAGACCTAAGCTCCCCTCCTGCTCTGCAACTGTGACCCGGCAGGTTGAGTACATCTTTTCTTTACAATTCGCTTATCTTTCTACAGAACAAATGGACCAGCTCTCTCAAGGCCCCTAACATCCTCATTCATTGTATTACAATTTATAAATTCTACAAAAACTGCATTTCCATTTTATGCAAATACTTTGAATACTACACAAGCCCAAAAGAATGTTTAAGGTATGGATGTGTTAAAATATTTTTCAGAAATTTCTTCCTGATTTCTCTGAGTTTAAGTCATAATAAAATACCCCAGTTACTATGGAAGTGAGCAGCAAATTGACAGTTTCTTTCCAGGACATCCTTTACTCTTTTCTGACTTCTACCAAAATCTTTCTCCTGATCACGAAAGGCATGACCTTCTTAAACAGCAATATGTTTAGCAAGAAAAATAAATTTTAGCTTGCTATTTTCCCTGCATCATTAGTTGGCTCACAACTGTAGTCTCCAAAATCCAACATAGTTTTGCTCCATTGCTGACTACATGCTTTAGCAATGTGAGATAATTCAAAAGTCAGATTTTTCTCAGAGGCAGAATTTGTGTTTTAAAAGCGCAGAATTTGTGTTTTAAAATCGATCATGTCTCCTTCCAGTCAAAGGATGCTTACAACACTGGATTCCCATTCAGCTATTATTATTTAACTCTTTCCGTTTTGCTCTCAGTAGTCTCATAATTGTTATAAAAGGAAAACAACAGGGATGCTTAGGATGGAAACCAATTGACTCAATAATGGATATTATTTAGTAACTTTCACTTAAAACACCTTGCACTTACCACAGCAGCAATATGTATTCTTATTGTCATTAACAATACCTTAAATCCATTGCGTTCCCCGAATAGTATTAATAACACATTTTCTACTAATTGCTACACTTATCTGATTTTCTTTCAGGTAATACAGACTGCCTTGTAGATTAATAGAATAGGCCCATGAACTTCTTTATTATCACTAATCTCCTAAAATGAGAAAAGAAAAAAGAGAATAAAATTTCTGTTGTAGACATCCTAATTATCAAGTGATTTCTAAACCGCTGGTAGGAGACTGTTCACAGCTTCACTCGTTTGCACTTTGGAGCAGATTTGATTCTCTTTTCTGAAGGCTTCGTTGGTTCTGCCTGTGGGTGCACTATGACTCACCTCCCGTGGGAAGAGGTTTGTGCTCTGTTTAGTTGAAAACATTAATACTCCTTAATTTCCTCAACAGAATAACAGCATTACTACCTCACTATTGAGAACATGTAAATTTCTTTACAATTAACAATAAAACTCATAAAAGCTGCCTTTCAGTCATTCTCCAGAGAGTTACTATCAAAAATGGATTTCAGATTAATAATATTCAAGAGACATCAGATTAATAATATTCAAGAGCAATATTGGTGTCCGATTCTTTTTTTCTAGCAAGTTCTAATAAGCAATGCTCTTGGACTGCATTTGCTTAATTCCTTTCTGAACTGCTTCCATTTGCCAATACGGCAGCTGTCTCCTCCAAAGGCTGTTCTGCTGTGTTTGGTATCATCACTGCATTAGGCACCGCTGCCATTCTAGCAGATGCTACTCTCTCCTTCTGGGTATCACCAACTCCTACTGGGTACGACGTACTCTGTTGGGTATCACTGCAGATGCCACCATTGAAAAAGCTGATATTCTGAAATGATAACACCAAATGGGCACTCAGTTATCTAGAATGCACTGGGTGCCAAAATGTTTCACCAATCATTAGGAAAATGGTATTCTGATGAGTATCTCCCACTCATTTGTCAAACATGCTCAGACATTTTTCTAATCCAGCAGAGGATTCCACATGGGTTCACAAGTGCCACACTGTTACTTTAAATGTAAGCTACTTTGATTTCTTTTTAGAAGCAGGAGAGCAATGTTATACACACATAAGTAAAAGCTTATATTTTTATCTACAGAAGAAATGCAGAAGAGGCTGTGCTCATAGCCAAAGTAAACAGATTCGATTCATACATGGCGTGATTTAATGCTATGAAAGTATAATTTACAGAAGGTCAAAGAAATAATTCATGTAAATATAAATGTTACACTTGTTAAATGTTTAAGTTAGTAATGAGTAACTAGTAAGATGACAAAACGTAGTTTCAAAACCATTTGAGAAACTTGGTTCTTATAAGCATTAAATAAAAACAAAAGGAAAGAAGGAAGAAGGGAGAGAGTGAGGAAGGAAAGGAAAGAAGAAGGGAGGGAAGGCAGGTTAGAATAAGATTTCTGGGTTACATTTTAAACACTGCTTAATGTCCCATAGGGCAATGACACAACAAAATTTAAGGTTATCATTTCAGCTGAACAGAAGTACACAAATTAACATGTATCTAGATGAAAACAGTGAATAACAAATTAAACATATACATCCTCCTACACAATTAAATAAATCATTCAGCAGTCTTGTTAAACAGGATCCAAGTGATATTGAAAGGACATGCCTTCCCCAACTTGTGACTTATTTTTAGATTTTAGATAATATTTTTTAAAAGCCTCCCATTTTGGTTGTAAATAATTTGTAAAAATATTCTTCATTAACAAAAACAAGCCTGGTCTTGTATTTTGGCCTGATTGCTTACATATGCAGAGCAAGAGGAGTTAATTACTTTTGTTAGCCTCCTTGCCTTTGCTCAGAATATCTAGAGCTAATTTGGCATTGAGCAACACTGAACCAGTGATTAGCTTCTGCCTGGAAATTTCCATAAGGGATCTTAGATTTGACTTATAAATGTTTCGAATTATTTATTCTTCTACCTAGGAGTAGGAACCATAGCCCAAGAAACTTTCCTCACCTGCTATATCCATAAAAGTAAGCGAATTTCTCTCTCTTCAATCTACTTAAAATAAACTAAGGTCCCTGGCCCTCCAGGAAGTGATTTTTTTTTCTTTATCAGCTGTGAAGCTGGAACCTTGTAAGAAAGACAGGGACCAATCTGATTTTCCTGGGAGAATTTTGTAGGCATTAACTTCATATATCAAGTCAATCCTTGCACCTTGGTGGTAGGCTTGTCATAGCTGATTAAATGGACATTACTTTTTACATGACTCACATACCATGGAGTTTGTTGCAAAATCAATTTGATGCAGGACAAGCAAGCCCCAAGTACAGCTTAGCCCACAACAATTCTTGGCTTTGACCAAGAAAGAATTCAAAGGCAAGCTAGAAGCAGAAAAAAATAGCTTTATTGAAGTAGCAGTGTTACAGCTCCCTGACTGCTGCTGCAGAGCAAGTCTACCATACAGACAGAGAGTAGCAGCTCAGGGCAGTTTTGCAGTCATATTTATACTTTTAATTACATGTAGATTAAGGAATGGTTTGTGCAGAAATTTCTAGGGAAGGAGGAGTAACTTTTGAGATATCAAGTCATTGCCATGGAAAATGGGCAGTAACTCCCTGGTGTTGCCATGGCAATGGTAAACTGACGCAGCACACTGGTGGGTGTATCTGATGGAAAACTGCTTCCACCTCTCCCTGTTTCAGCTGGTCCTCAGTTTGGTCCAGTGTCTGAGCTCTGCCTCCAGTCAAGTCTTGCCTCCTGAGTCAAATCTGGCCTCCTATCTCAAATTTGTCTACTTATATCTTGATAAGTAAGTAAACAGATTTTTATTGAACCTATGCAAATAAACTTATTACCATGAAAAGTAATGAGCCCCAGTAAAAGTATTTTTTCAGAATTCTGAGGAATCAATGATAATCAGATACCATTTATTAAAGTTTCACTTTAGTTACCAAAGCATAGTCTACTAAATTGAGGATTAGCAATAAATAATGAGAAAGGCAGAGTGCTCCCTTATATACCAATTAGAAAATAGAACATTAAAACAATATCCATGATACTTAAAGAAATAATCACAATTAATTTTTCTTCATCAGTTCATTCACTTTTCCGTAAGTAATTATTATTTCTCCTAGATCTTCAGTCAGCAATCTCTTTTAATAAAATCATCTGTTTGGACTGAAAAGACTCAGTTGGCTATGGTCAGAAAGCTATCTAATTAATTTCAGCTTTAAGCACTGAAGCTTGTACTCATATTTTTTTGTTGTTGTTGAAATATCAATAGCTAGGAATATCAGGTTAGTCCTTTTCACAAGGTTCTGAGACCATCCCACTTTATTGAAGAAACATACTCCAACTTGAAGTGTATAGCAGAGACTTTAGGCAAGCATCAGATAACTCAGAAACCATCTGTTGATGAAACTAAAGGGCTGTCATTAATTTATTACAGTAATCAATAAGAAAATGGAAGAAAGTAAAGTGCACAACTGGGGTACAATGCACAGCTATCCCATCAGGGCCTGATCAATATTTCCCCTGAGGGTAAGAACATCACAGAGAGGACATTGACAGACACCAAGGTCCCCCAGTTTCTTCCATAAAGTGTACAATCTTTGGGACATTGATATTAGCAACACGTTATCTCTACAAAAACAACACAGGTAAGGTCAAGCTTCTCTTTGATTTAAAAATCTCCCCATGTAGCTCTTACAATAGCGTTAATGGATTAAAAAATATTGAATGTACCAAACATTGAATAGCTTCTTTCATTTCTTCTTTTTACAGGTAAAATAACAAATCTGTGAGATTTTCTAAGAGTCTAGTAGGAAATCTGAGAGATAATTTAAGTTTCAAAGGATATTTTAAAATTTTATTTTTCTAAATTTAGAAACTGGTCTTAGGAAGGCAAAATCAAAAATGATCATGAGAGGATATTTGGTTACATGGTTCTAACAGAAGGATGGGTGTCTGATGATAAATGATTGTAGCATAGCTATCTGATTAACTTGACACTATTTGGGGACAAATTTGCTCCTTTTTTCCTCAATTAGCAAAAACAAACCTCATTACTTTGCATACAGTTGAATGTCTTTACTATCTTTATTTTTTGAACAACCTCATCCAGTAAGCATACTGTGTGTGTGTGTGCGCGCACGCGCGTGCGTTTGTGTTTGTGTGTATGTGCATATCTATACATACATTGTAGTAGTCGTTCTCACACTGCTATAAAGGGATACCTGAGACTGGATAATTCATTAAAAAAGGAGGTTTAATTGGCTCACAGGTCCACAGGCTGTACAGGAAGCATGGCGGGGGAGGCCTCAGGAAACTTACAATTATGGCAGAAGGCGAAGGCGAAGCAGCACATCTTCACATGGCCAAATCAGGAAGAAGAGAGAGAGGTTGGAGGTGCCATACACTTTTAAATAACAAGATCTCATGAGAACTTTATCATAGGAACGACACCAAAGGGGAAATCTGCCCCTATGATCCAATCATCTCCCACCAGGCCCCACCTACAACATGGGGGATTACAATTCAACGTGAGATTTGGGCTGGAGCACAAATCCAAACCATATGATACACACACACACACACACACACACACACACACACACACACACACACACACACACACACACATTTTTCCTTCCTTTTTTTACATGTGATTTTATATACAAAGATGGTCACTGACTTATGATAGTTCAACTTATGAATTTTCAACTCTATGATGATGCAAAGTGACATGCATTCAGTTGAAACCATACTTCAAATTTTGAATTTTGATCTTTTCTCAGGCTAGTGATATGCTGTAGGATACTCTCTCACTATGCCAGACAGTGTCAGTGAGCCACACCTCCCAATCAGCCACACGATCAAGAGGGTAGACAACCCACACTCTACAGTATACTGTGTTGGCAGATGATTTTGCCCAACTGTAGGCTAATGTAAGTGTTCTGGGCATGTTGAGAATATTCCAACCTAAGCTATGATGTTTGGTAAGTTAGGTATGTCACATGCAATTTGAATGTGTGAAACTAATTGAATGGTTTATCTCATTTCTCCTTTTTACAGGTGAAATAACAAATCCGTGGGATTTTCTAGGAGTCTCCATGGAAATTCTACGTAGAAAGACAAGAAAATTGCAGACAAATGTCACCAGCCTTTGCTCGGCAGGCGTATAAGGAAAGCCTGTGTCCTGAGTGCTTAGGAGATGACAATGGCAAGTGAAGTTCTCAAAAGAAATTTTGTTAAAGTGACAATTTGCAGATTCTGATTAAAATGGGATCAGTAATAGTGATGAGAAGGGAAATAGCATCATTTATTACCTATTATTTAGACCAGCTATTTCAAGTTAGATATTTTCAACTTAATGATAGGTTTATCAGGATATAACCCCATCATAAGTATAGGAGCATCTGTATATGTATTCAATATTTTACTTAAATATGTATCCTGATTATCATCTCACATTGATCCACCACCTAAGTAGTACATATATAATTATAATGATATAATAATGTTACTATTGATATAAAAATGTTTGACAAAAATTAAAAAGGATATGAAATAATTTTATAAAGTAGAAAAAAATTAAATAGGGAAATATGTATGCTAGAATTATGTATCCTTGTATAATCCTATTAATGTCCTGGTACGATACTAAAATATATGCAGCTAATAGTTTTTATTAACAGGGATATATGTGAAGAATCCCCTACCCCATGCTCAGATTTCCTGATCTTCTATTGACCCTGCAAATAGTTAACCCTACCAATAGTTAATAAGTGTATACTGGGTGCAAATCACTGGTCCATGTGTAGAGAAAGAGCCATGTGGGGACAATGGAAAGAACGTATATTTCTGTATAAATGTCAAATTTACAAAAGTGAATCCTTAATTCATCTGAGTCCCAGACGGCAATGAGGGAGATCAAGCGATATTCCCTCACAGAGAGGGAATACCCAGGAGGGGAGACATAAGAAAATCACAGACAAATGTCATCATCCTTTGCTCAGCAGATGTATTGGAAGACCCACATGTCCTAAAGTGCTTAGGAAATGGTAATGGCAAGTGAAGCTCTTGGGCTAGAAATCTTGTTAAAAATGACAATTCGTGGATTCTGAGTAAAAATGGGATCAGTAAGAGTGATGAGAAGGGAAACAGCATTATTTATTACCTATTATTTAGCAACTAAATAGCCTGTGCTAGCAATTGAGGGAGCTGCATCTCCTTTACCCCTACTACTGTAGTGACTGTGAAAGAGTGATCAATGCTGGCCACATGGGGTATGAGATCTGGTGTGTGAAGCTGATATATAATGCAAAGAAGCAAGTTACTTCCCAATTTTCTATGTCCATTTGGGAAGGACTAAAGCATCAATACTTCAGATAAGATAAACTGCTTTTGAAGAGTGAAGGCTCTGAGGAGTTTTCTTGCTCTCTATAGAGTTGACCCATGTAGTGATTGATATTTTAATAAAACTATTAATAATAGCTGATATTTATTAAACACTATGTGCTAGACATGGTACTCAGAATTTTACATTATTTTTTAAAGCTTTGACATAATCTATTAAAGTGAGCACTTTATCACCAATTTTAGAGTATATCAAGGCTCAGGTAATTTTTCCTGGTCATATAGTTCAGTAACTAGAACACTAAAAATTCAGTTCCAGATCTGTTTGACTCTGAAGTTCATGCTCTGTATGCTGCATTTATTGTGGTTCTGTTAAGAAAATTTCTCCAAATAACTCTAGTTATTATTTTTCTTCTATTTCAGATGTTCCCAAGAAGGAAAATAAGGTATAGGAAATGGTGGTGAAGGCACCATGTGGTCCAGCAATATTTCATGAAACTAAACATTCTGGGGACATTAATAAGTACTTTCGTAAATGAATGTGCTGGGCGTGGCTATTTCTACACATAATAACAGGTGTTCCGATATAATATGCATAGAGGTGAAGCTAATTTACCGAACTGTTCACACAACTCATGCTTTAAGCTATTTATTTACTTTATATGATTGATTCATGAATATAAGGTAGAGTAACAGATTATTATAATAACAGCTAAATCCACAAGTTCTCTTAAAGAGGAAACTGGATTTCTTTTTTCTGTTTGTTTTTTGGGTACCTAAATAAAGTGCCTGGGGCAAAAGATGGGTCAGTAGAAGACCAGGTACTTACAGAGACCTAAATACTGGTATGTTGGAAATAAACAGGAAGTTGGGAATAAAAATAAAACAGAGATGAGAATGAAAAAATCATGAATGATAAGAGAGAGAGGACACCCAAATAACATAGTAGAATAGTCAAGGATTTTTTTAATAACAGAGATATCTAAGATTCAGTTTTTAGTTACTTTTGTTTAGGAGTCTATATTTTTTCTAAACTTTCAGCAGAGCCTGCTGCATAAACTTTGGTGTACTTGTATACATGTGTGCATGTATATGTGTGTGACAGCAAGACTACTGGGCCATGGTGAGGTACTATAAACCATGTTAATTCAGAGGGAGCAAGATCTCAGAACCAGAAGTGATAGTGATAATAGAAGTCCCTGAAAAGTCAAATGGTGAAATGGGAATGGAAATCAGTCTATTTAGTCTTTAGTGTCAGAATGACCCTTGCTAAAAGCATGCTATGATCCTATGCCCCCCGCCTAAAATTCGCATTGAAACCAAATCCCCAGTGTGATAGTTTTAAGAGGTTGGGCTTTTTGTGGGATGACTAGGTCATGAGAGTGGAGCTGTCATGAGTGAGACATGTCATAAAGAGGCCTGAGGAAGCTTGTTCACTCCTTGAACCGTGTGAGGACGCAGCAAGATGATGCCGTCCCTGGAGCATAGTGAATTCTCACCAGCTACCAAATACGCTGGCATCTTGGTCTTGGACTTCCCAGCTTCCAGAATTATGGGCAACTAATTTCTGTTTTTTGTAAGTTGCCCAGTCTAAGGTACCTTGTTATAACAGCCCAAATAAACTGAAGACACAACACTACAATGAAATCCACTCCCAACTTCCGTTTTATGCCAAAAGCAAAAAGAATAATGTTGAATATAAGACTGTCGTATAAACAACAACAACAACAAACACTTGGAAAAAAATATAGCAGCTTTTCATGAGAATAAAATTAATTTTAATACCTCAATATCCTTCAATATTTAACTTGAAATATCTTTAATTATGAAGTTTAGCAGACTTCTATGCCTACACAGGGATATTGAAGGAAATGGTCAGGCTATCAACAGTGCAGCATAATAAATTCGTTTTACATTTTACATAGACACATGAATATCTTTGATATGTAGCTGAATGACATTTTTGAAGATAACGGGGCTGGGTGAAGAGAAATGAGGGCCATCTGTAGTTGTAATTTCACTGACTTGACTTCTGTCTTCCCTAGAGTCACAACCTGGCCTGTTGCTTATGCCAGTCATTCACTGGAAACACAAGTTAGAAAAATCACATGAAAACTGTACCACCCTGAGAGTGCTCTGTGCTCCTCTCACTGTATGGAATGGCAATTCTATCTAAGCAAGACTACATGAATGGCACAGTTATGCTTTGGAATATTTATATACAACTCCAGAAATGTAATGTGGTATAAGGAATGTGTCCATTTTCATCATATCCCCAGGCCTTCAGAAATCATTTTGCTTAATAATCTGTAGAGTTGGCTACTTTCCACCAGACTTCACTTGCTGTTCGCCTTATCTAATATGAAGAAGGGTCTACTAATTTTATGATGGACTTTCGGCAAACATATGAGTCCTAGAAGATGAATAAAAGTGATTCTTGGCCGGGCGTGGTGGCTCATGCCTGTAAATCCAGCACTTTGGGAGGCCGAGGTAGGTGAATCACCTGAGGTTGGTAGTTTGAGACCAGCCTGACCAACATGGAGAAACCCCATCTCTACTAAAAATACACAATTAGATGACTGCAGTAGCGTATGCCTATAATCCCAACTACTCAGGAGGCTGAGGCAGGAGAATCGCTTGAACCCAGGAGACGGAGGTTGTGGTGAGCCGAGATTGTGCCATTGCAATCCAGCCTGGGCAACAAGAGCGAAACTGCATCTCAAAAAAAAAAAAAATTCTCATTTGATCAGTGTGGAACTTGACAGATATTATCTGTGCTCTTAATTTTTTAAATATTTGGGAAAAGCTTCATGTTAGAGCAATAATAGTTATTTATCTGGAAAATAGCTGTTCTCATTATTTACATGTATTTTATAACTGTTCTTCTCGGCTCCTTAAATTATGTAAATAGTTCTAAGAATATATGTAGCTGAGGATCTCTATGATTCTTTTTCTCAATTAATCTAAAAGTTATATTTGTAACTTAATAGGGACTCCAATATCCTTGCTCTGAACAATAACTAACTTTCTAGAAGTGATTTTCTTTCTCCTTTTTCCCTTTCTTTATCTTCTGTCATTAGGGATAAAAATTAAAACCAAATAACTGTTGGATTTTTAAATGCAGCAACTACAAGACAAAAACGGAGTGCTATTGCTCTCATTTTAAAATTACTACTATTTTCAGCTCTAATGATCAAAGTCTTTATTTAGAAAGTCCATGACTGATTTTAAGTGGTACTGTATTTTCCATGTACCTCTCATTTTCATCAGAATGAAGCAGAGGTGACTGAGGCCTCTGATGGCTGTGTTTCTGCTGTTGTCACCTCATTTCTCAGTGACACAAAGGAACTGGAGCTCAAGTTGTCCAGCCCACACAAACCCACTATGTCAGAATCTGGGTACAATTTCTGTGCCTTATTTTTAAAATACTACTTTTTTAAAGGTTGAAAACTTCCTAATGAATAAGCTTATCATTTGAGAATCAAAAGTTACCATGGTGCAGATTTAGAGGTTCTGTGAATAGGGGTGGACGGTCTCTTTGGTATCCAATGGATGCCCTTTCCAGTGGTGCACTTGGACACACTTAACTATTGGCTCTCTGAGAGGAAAAACAATCTTATTTGAAGCACTTACTGATCTCCCTGGTATAAGTACTGTTATAATGGCCAATTTCAAGTTACCAATATAATATCAATAATCATGGAATTGGGAATAGACGTGAAATAGCCCATCAATATATTTCATGATACAGACACAGTAGATTTATGTAGCCTCAAAAACTAGATAATAGTGAAGTATAGTAAAATAATTAGAAAATGATGAGTTTTTGGTATTATTGTCCTTGCTTTTAGTATAACTTATTTAATTGTAGGTTTACACAAATTTTTTTTAGTAAAATTGTTTAAAAATTGGCTCATAACATTCTTCAAATTTAACAACTGGGCCTGGTGCAGTGGCTCATGCCTCTAATCCCAGCACTCTGAAGAAAGTGTCAGGGGGGTGCTGACACTGAGGCAGGCAGATTGCTTGAGCCCAGGAGTTCAAGATCAGCCTGGGCAACATGGTGAAACCCTGTCTCTACAAAAGATACAAAAAGTAGTTGGGCATCCGTATGTGCCTGTAGGCCCAGCCACTCAGGAGGCTGAGATGGGGGAATCTCTTGAGCTTGTGAGGTTGAGGCTGCAGTAAGCTGTCATGCCACTGTGCTCCAGCCTGGGCTGCATAGTGAGACTCTGTTTCAGGAAACAAAAAAGAAGGAAAAACCAGTTAACAAGTGGTTCTTGCAGACTGCTACAAGCCAGCTTCAGCACCCCACTGACACTCTCTTTCTTGCAATGTCTGTTTCTTCTCAATATTCAGTGGTTGAAGATGGGGGAAGATAAGGAAATAAGGGTATTGGACATTAATGTGTTTGAAGCACTGTGCTTAATTTATTATCTTAACAAAAACCAGAATACTATTTATTGAGCACTTATTCTAGGCCAGAACCAACACTATGCATTTTAAACAATTTACCTTATTTTATATTTAAATCTATGAAGTAGACATACATATGCTTTTTACTGATAAGGGGCCTAAGGCTCATGCGGAGAAATAAACTTCCTCAAGGCTCTACCATCTAACAAGTGAGGAAGTCAGAATTAATATTCCGGTGTGTCAGACTTTACATCCTTGTCTTGTTATTCATCCTCACAGCAACTTTGTAAGGAAGATTTTACTATTGCTTTTTACAGATGGTGGAAACTGAGATTTAGAAACATTAAGGACTATTTTCAGGGGCACATAGATGATAGATATGGAAGACTGTCCACTTTCAAGGCCTATGTCCTGTCTACTACAATATGCTCTCTATCTCAACCTCAACATGCTCCTTTTATTTTAGCATGAAAATGATTTGATTTACTGAGTTACATTTAAATTTTGGAATTAAGGTTTTACCTCCCCAATGGAAGCATTTGTAAATTTAAATAAATCAAAAGGAGAGGACAATACTCAAGACAAAACAATAGATCCATTACCATGCAATGTCAACCAACGGCTGAGACAGAAAGAGGTCATATAGTTTATAGCTTGGGCCTCCTAATACTTTTTCAGCAATATTCTTCATTCTATTCACCCAAGAAAGACGTCACTACTTAATATTTGAAACCAATAGTTGAAACTATTTCTTGCTTAAACAAGTGAAAGTCAGCTTTTCTGGGCAAAAAGAGCATATCAATCTTATATGTACTTGGCTTCCTTATTCATTCTTACTGAAGACAGGCCTCGATGTGATGGGAAGATGATTGATAGCAGCCCCAACTTCATACCTTTCTAGTGTGTGATTCAAGAGGAAGGAATATTTTTCTACTTCCCTAAATAAGTCAATAGCAAGTCTCTCTGCTTGGTTTGAATAACATATCCCTTACTGGGACAATCCTAGAGTCCAGAGCAAAAACAATATTATAACAAGCCAGGCCTGGGTCACTTCCCTAACCACGTAGTGGGATTGAGAACATAGTTATTAGGGTATGGAGGGTCAGGTAGCATGATATTAAAAATCAGTAATGTGAAGGCTTTCTAATAGCCCAAAACAATAACTGCAAGGATCCGCTGTAATAAATTTTATTTGTTAATGCTTTCTGCGTAATTGTGCCTGGTAGTCTGACTACTGGTAAAGCAGAACACTGTGTTTTATTGATACTGACAAGGCTTTTTATAACAGAAAAATACCAAGTATTAGATGAATTTGTGATATGAAGACCCCTTTATCATTACATACTTATCCCTGAATTTCTGCAATTTGAATTTACAAGTAGTCAATTTGTTAATGAGTGAACAGACAGGAACACCCTTTGCAGAAATCCCTTCCTAAAGTCCGTATGTTGTCATAGTATGAGTGTTTTACCAGTGTGTGTCCACATGTGGGAAAGATTCTGGAATGTACAGAGTGGCTTCTGTCTTTGGAACTAGAAACCTTGAACTATTTAAAATGCTTTCCATAAGCTCCTCATGATATACTGAGCAGAGACCAGAAGATTAAATTGGACATTAGGATGAAAGAACCCTTTTTTTCCTAAAGATCCTTTAATGCCAAAGAGTGGATGGAAATCTCCTAAAAATGTAAGACAGATCAATGAGGAAATAAGTATATTAAAACTTACATTTGCAAGATAGAAATTTGAATGCAAGATGTAATATGTAGGCATGCACCTAACTGGTGTAAAAGTAAACCAAAGTATGTAAACTAATTCTATTCTTGCAATTAGTGGTATGAGACATGATTACACCTTTCTCACAGTAACTTCAATAATTTCCTTAACTACATAGTAACAAGCTATCTGATAAGCTATGCAAACAGTATGGAAGAAAAAACTAGGAAGGAGAACACAGGACCAGAAAATGGCCCTTTGTAGGAAATAAGGTAATCCCTGACACTTGGGACCCCTTTCTGTGGTGAAAATCTTGG
The DNA here is from genome assembly GCA_963574635.1 of Cheracebus regulus. Classification (NCBI taxonomy): domain Eukaryota; kingdom Metazoa; phylum Chordata; class Mammalia; order Primates; family Pitheciidae; genus Cheracebus; species Cheracebus regulus. The sequence continues at coordinate 31,779 of CAUYQU010097188.1, read as the reverse complement.
CCTCTGTTGTTGGTTATTACATTTTACAAGCTTTCCAGAGACTAAAGATGGCAGTAACAGTGTAATTTCCACTTAATTTAGAGAATCTAAAAGAGTTTTTTCAATATTGTAGTGTACATACTGAAAATAGAAATAGAAAAATAAAAATTGAAATACTCTAGAGATATAGCATATTAATCTTCTATTTCCCTCTGTTCCATTATGATTTTCCCCTCCCCTGCTACTTCTGAAATAGGAAGAAAAAGGTAAGCAGAAAACTCCATGCAGGCTGTGTACGTAGCACCTTCAGAGAGTTACAGCTTTCAGAGTGAAAGGTTATCACCTCTAGGCACTAAGACCAGATGCATCCATACCCAAAGATGACATGTGCATTAAGAGTCAAGATACCCATTTTTTCGCTTGACCAATCAGATGGATGTGCAGGAGATATTGAAGAGGTAGTGAGGAAGAGGCCACACTTCTGAGATTATTGTACTACTTGCTGTTGACTCGTCATGAAGGAACTTGGATTTTCTGAAACATTGTTAGCCAAGGTAATAGTGGCAATTTCTAGTTTGATAAATGACAAGAAAGAGGCAGGACATGGGCATTCATTTTATTTTTTTTTATGTTATTTTAGATTTGATTTAATTTAATTTAGCAGTACAGACCTAAAATATTTAGTATGGATTTAGATGTGCTTTCTATACCTAGATTTCAGCTATAGTGATATAATTCTGTAGCCCAAATTTCCATGTCAGTTTCCTGTTTCCTAATACCCCACACCTCAATTATGGCAAAGTTGCCGTCTTCCTAGTTTGGCAGTTCAGGAATGTGTTTTGAGAGTAAGTCCTGAAACAAGTTTAGAATCAACTCCTCTTCTCCAGAGAAACAGAACTGATAGGATGTGTGTATGTATACACAGAGAGACAGAGGTTTATTTTAGCAATTGGTTCACATAACTGTGGAGGCTAGCAAGTCTAAAATCTACAAGGTGGGCCAGCAGGCGAGAGACTCAAGGAAATTTTGATGTTACAGTTCTAGCGTAAATGCCGTTTGCTGGCAGAATTCACTCTTCTTTAGGAGACCTCAGTTTTTTTCTCTTAAGGCCTTCAACTAATTGAAAGAAGCTCACCCACATTATGGGGGTAACTTGATTTACTCAAAGTCTGCTGATTAAATGTTACCCTTATCTAAAAAATACTTTGACAGAAACATCTAGAATGAGATTTGATCAAATATCTGGCTATTGTGGCCTAGTCAACGGCACACATAAAATCACACCTTCCAATAATGTTTCAGGGCTCAATTCCCTGTGTCAAATCACTTTTGTTTAAAATAGCTAGTTAGTATCTTTCACCTGAAACAAAATTCTGACCATTATAGTAGTAGACAACAAAATTGCCACATGTCATCAATCTTCAAAGATAAGAATCTGGGTTGATTACTTTGTTATTTCAGTTTAAAGGCAGTGAGGTTCTAGTTAACAACTACTCGCCTGTTGTCTTCATCATCTGGGGCTGCTATAATTAATACCATGGATTGAATGCCTTGAAAAACAAACATTTAATTTCTCACCGTTCTGGAGGCTGAGGAGACCAGTATTAAGGTGCCAGCAGATTTGGTATCTGGTGAGAGTCGTCTTCCTGATTTGCAGATGGTCACCTTTTTGCTGTATCCTCACATGGCAGAGAGAGAGAGAGAGAGAGAGAGAGAGAGAGAGAGAGGGAGAGAGAGAAAGCATCTCTTTGGTGCCGTGTCTTATGATGACACTAAATTCCATTTATGAAGGCTCTAACCTCATGACCTCATTACCTCCCGAAGGTCTTACTTCCAAATGCCATTACATTGGGGGTTAAGGGTTTATTGTTTTAAATTTTGGGGAGATTCAAACATTATATCCATAGCATTCTGCCTTGCCCAATTTATATATTTCTTATACGAAAAATGTATTTATTTCATCTCAATATTCCTAAAGGTCTTCACTCATTCCAGCATCCACTCAAGTCTAAACTCCAGAGTTTCATCTAAATCAGGTAAGACATAGGGTGTAATTCATTCTGAAAGAGTAGAATTTTCAAATTGAAATGGTGATATTTGGGAGGATTTAAATAACTCCAAGTACTCTAAATCTCAGACTCCACTGTTTCCTTGCAATCTGAAACATCCTTTATTTTCCTGTTTTACGAGGCCAATTCTGACTAGCTTGAAGATACTGCAATGACTTCTTCTTTGCAACAGAGTGTCAAATCTTCTCCTGTCCCAATCCGACCATTTTTGATTGCTCCCAAACTTAGAATCAGAATCACATCTTGGCTTTTCATAAGCAGCCAAATAAAATGTTTAGCCTGGAGGAAGAACATTTAAATGCTACAGATTTTGAAAGATTTTTTAGATGTACATCAGCAAATATCTGAGAATCTTCATGAAAATGGGTTTAGAGAGTAATATGGTAAAAAAGGAGAAACAATTTCAGATTAGCGTGGATTTTTTAAGATGCATGAAATTACTAGAAATTCTGAATTTAAAACTTTATCTCAAGGATAGTATCTTAGTTAATTCAGGCTGCTATAACAAAATACTATCGGCTGTGTAGCTCATAAACAAAACAGTTTTATTTCTCACAGTTCTGTAGACTGGAAAGTCTAAGATCAAGGTGGCAGTAGATTCAGCATCTAGTGAGGGCACATTTTCTGGTTCATCCATTTCATCTTTTCACTGTGTTCTTACATGATGGAAATGACATGTCTCTGATGGGCCTCATTTATAAGAGCACTAATCCCATTCATAAGAACTCTGCACCTTGACCTCATAATCTCCCAAAGGTGCATCTCTCAATACCACTACTTTGGGGGTGAGAATTTCACCAGAGGAATTTTGGGAGGACACAAATATTTAGATTATAGCAGATGACATATATTGAATGAGGTTGAAATGTCAGAAATTCCTTGGTAAAATTTAGAAAAAGCAATCTAAAGAGTCAGAGAGATAGGGATTTTGATTTGAAATAAACATGTCAAAATATCTCCTGACTTTGTCCTCTGAAAGGAACTCATTCCACAAAGGGATTGAGAAATACATTGGTAATAGAAGCAACAGACACAGTGATTGTCATATAAAGACAAGAATGAAGGTGAGAGATGCTATAAATAGAATGAAACATCATATTTTTTGAGAATAAGATCCTGAATGAGAACAAGAAGCATCACTAAACCAATGGAAGTATGATGAGTAGGGACAAACTGATCATCAGAATGGTTTGACCTACAGGTATTTGGGGAGTGGCTATTTAATTGAACATTCCAAATACAGATAGAATACAAAGTTCACTATGTCTCTACATAATCTGTATGACTAAAAACAAAATAAAACAAAACAAACAGACGAAAACTTTTGGGTAGACTGAATGAAAACATTATTTAAATCACCGTAATGCAAGATCATGGTGTCTCAACTACTGCCGAGACCTAAGTAAGTTTACAGTACAAGTGTACCTGGAATAAATGAAAGGCTGAGTATCGTTTGGGAATGATGCTGTGATGATTTCTCCAGTATGAACTACAAACTTTCCTCCTAGTGTTCCCTAAAGAGAACTACAGCTATTTACAAAGGTCATTATGCATTGGAGAAAGGAAAATCTTCAAACAATTTGGGGATTATTGATCACTGGCTCTGAGTTAACTCTAATTTTGGAGAAACCAGAATGTCATTATGGTCTATTTATAAGTCCTCTGTAAGTGAGGACCTACAGAGGTCAGGTTATAAATGGAATGTATCGTCCAATAGTCTCTGTAGATCCATCACCAAAATTCATGGGTCAGGAAACAAACAGATTTCTCTAAAGAAATTAGAAGGGATACCTGTCCCTGTTACATCTAAGGTCCACTGACAAAATGTTTGTTTATGTCACTCTGGCATTTGTCTATGTTGTTTTGGATATTTCAGCCCTCAAGAGATCAGGGTACACAACCGTAGTTAGTTTAATGAGGGGTTGAAATAAGCAACTGGCATTTTTTTTAACCAAACAGTGGGCATAAAAGTTAACTATTTTGTTGCTGAAGTGAATGGTTCTGATTATTATAGGGAGGGAGGTTGCTGTTAAACAACCAATGGGATCATCTGAGGCACCTACTATATTGTCATATCCAGGAGTAAATGATGGAAAACAGTAACAATTTAATATAGCAGAATCACTAAAGGCACAGACACCTCACAAATGAAGGTTTCAGTGACCCTACCAGATATGCACTAGGAATATCAAAACATTCCACAGCTGAAAAGAATATGATGTAGATGATAAATTAAAATGCCATCTTCTGCCTTGTAGAAATAAGTACTACAGTAGCTAGCCATATTTATGCATGTATGAATTGGTATATTTAATACTAACATTTCCTCCTTTCTTTACCCTTCTATTTCATATAGGTTTTTTTGTAGGTAGCTAACTTTATAATTCACACATAAGTTACAGGCTGTCAAAAGAAGATTATGCTTGAAATGGGGAAGAAATGAATACTTTTTAGTATAATGACTGAAGGGGCAAAGACTGGTCTCCCCTTTATAGAGAGTTAAAGATTCATTTTGTTTTGGATAATACAGTCAGCCCTCCATATTCACAGGCTCCACATTTGTAGACTCAACCAAGCATAGACTGAAAATATTCTTATGAAATAAGTAAAAAATTATAATACAATAGTAAAAGATAATGCAAATCTTAAAATATATTATAGTCATTTTATATAGTCCCAAGTGTTTTGAAGGATTTATTTATTGTTTTCTATTCCTTTCTCCTTATTTTTGTCTGACTGGATTATTTCAAAAGAACTGTGTTCATGTTCTGAGATTTTATTCTTCTGCTTGGTCCAGTCTATTATTGAAGGTTTCTAATGTATTTTGTGTTTCCTTCAATGAATTTTTAAATTCCCAAACTTGAAATTTTTAAAGGTATTTATCATTTTGGTAAATTTCTCATTTATATCCTGAATTTTCTGATTTCTTTGTATTGGTTTTCAGATTTTTCTTACATCTCATTGAGCCTCTTGAAAAATCAATATTTTGAATCCTTTATCTGGTATTTGGAGGATTTCTTTTTGATTGGGATCAGTTGCTGGACAATTGTTGTGGCCCTTTGGCAGTGTCATATTTCCATGCTTTTTAATACTTCCTGTGTCTTTATGATAATATCTCTGCATCTGATGTAACCATTCCTTCTTCCAATTTTTTGAAATTTCTCTCACAGGACAGGATTTTTTTTCCCTGAAGATGTATATTTGTTGTTGGTTGAGTAGCATCCTTTGGCTTTGATTTTGGGTGCCTATGGTAGTACAGTCTCTGTATGATTTTTTTCACCAGTACACAGTCAGTAGTATCTGCGATTTTCTTGGTAGCTTAGCATATGATTATTAGTTGAGTCTGTGGTGAAGTTTTGTTGGGGACAAGGACACCAGGTGTGTCAGTCTTAAGTTTGCAGTGGTGGCAGCAGTGGGTTGAATGTGCCTGTTTTTAGGACCTAGGGGGACTGATGTTGGGACTGGTGTTAGTGGATGCTGGAGGGCCAATTTTGGGGCCTCCAGATGGCTTGCTTGGATGCTGGTAGTGACAGCAGTGGGCTGGCTATGCAGGTGGGTTCTCAGGCCCACAGGGCAGCTGATGTAATGTGAGTGATGACAGTTGCAGTGGTGGAGCAATCCACTGGAACCCAAGAAGTCAATGCTTGTGTTTCTGGTGACTGCAATGGGTTGGGCAGGATAGTCCCCTGGCCTGTTGGTAGTGTATGTGGCTGGGTGTCATATTGGTAGGTTGGGTCAGGCCAACCTCAGAACCTGGCAGGAGTGATTAGGGTGCCAATGATAATGGACCAAATTAGACCTAGGAGAAGAAAGAATTTCATTTCAGAATTTGAAGAGTGGTGTTTTTAAATAATCTAGTCAGACCAATTTTTTAAAGAATACAAAAATGAACAAAGCATTTGAGACATTTGGGACTACAAGGGAAACTTCAAAACACTGATGAAAGAAGTTGTATGTGACACAAACAAAAGAAAAAAATCATCCCATGGTCATGGATTGGAAGAATTAATATTGTTAAAATGACTATACTACCCAAAACAATCTACAGAGTCAGTGCAATCTCTATCAAAATATCAGTCATTTCTCACATAATTAGAAAACACTATGTACAATTAATATGGAATCATGAAGAGTCCAAATAGTCAAGGCAATCTTAAGTAAAAATAATAAAGCTGGAAGCATCATATTATCTCACTTCAAATTATAATACAAGGCTATAGTAACCAAAATAGCATAGTTCTAGTATAAATATGCACAAACAGGTCAATAGAACAGAATAGAGAACCCAGAAAAAAAGCCACAAATCTACAGATCAGTTGATCTTTGACAAGATCAACAAGAAAATACTCTGGGGAAAGACACCCTTTTCAATGAATAGTGCTGGGAAAATTTGATTGCCATATGCAGAAGAATGGAACTATCTATCACCATGCACAAAAATCAACTCGAGATTGATTAAAGACTTAATTGTAAGGGCTGAAACTATAAAAATAGTCGAAGAAAACCTAGGAAAAACCCTTCCGCACATTGAGATAGCCAGAAAATTTATGACTATAAGACCTTAAAAGCATAGACATCAAAAACAAAAATAGACAAATGGGACATAATTAAACTAAAAATCTTTTGTATAGCAAAAGAAATAATCAACAGAGTGAACAAAGAACCTGCAGAATGGGAGAAAATATTTGCAAACTCTGCATCTGGCAGGGAGTTAATATACAGAATTTACAAAGAACTCAAGCAACTCAACAACAACAAAAAATCCCATTAAAAAGTTGGCAAAGGATAGTCATAGACATTTTTCAAAAGAAGACATACAAATGGCCAATAGAAGTATGAAAAAATATTCAACATCACTAATCATCAGAGAAATGCTAATTAAAATAACAATGAGCTATCATGTTACACTAGTCAGAATGTCTATTGCTAAAAAGATAACATATTGGTGAGGATGTAGAGAAAAGGGAAGTCTCATACACTGCTGCTGGTAATGTAAATTAGTACAACCTGATGAAAAATGGTAGAAGATTTCTCAAAGATCTACGAATAGAACTACCATTCTATCTAATGAATCCTTCTACTGGGCATCAACCCAAGGAAAAAGAAATTATTATATCAAAACAATATCTGCACTCATATGTCTATCACAGCACTATTTACAATAACAAAGATATAAAATCAACCCAAGTGTCTGTAAACAGATAATTGGATAAAGAAAAATGGGGTATGTAAACACAATGGAATACCACACAGCTATAAAAAAAGCATGAAATCATGTCTTTTGCAGCAACGTGGATGGAACTGGAGGCCGTTATCTTAAGTGAAACAAGTCAGACACAGAAAGACAAATATCACACATTTTCATTGGTAGCTAAATAATACGTACATAAGAATGTAGAGTGTGGAATGATAGAAAATGCAGACACAGAAAGGTAAGGGGATAGAAGAGGAGTGGATAATGAGAAATTACTTAATGGGTACAATGTACATTATTTGGGTAGTGGATACTCTAAAAACTATGACTCCACCACTATGCAATCTATTCATGTAACAAAACTATACTCATACCCTATAAATTTATACAAAAGTTAGATTATCTATTATGGCAAACAATTAAAGAAATAAAAATATAGTGTCTTCCATTTACATAGCAAATACAGTGCATTAAGTATTATAAGTGATCAAGAGATTATTTAAAGTAGAAAGAAGGATGTGCCTGGATTATAGGCAAATACTACACTATTTCATATAAAAGCCTTGAGTATTTATGGATTTTGGTATCTGTAGGTTCCTGGAACCAGATACTGAGGGATGACTGCAGTTGGTCGAACACTAACTACAGTGCATTTTTTTTAGTGTATTTGTTGTTATACTTGTTGTTTGCAAGCTTAAGTGTACGAAAGGTTGGATATGAAACATTCTGGCAGTAAAAATTCAATTAACTCACCTTCTAATATACTGTCCTATAACTCAGAGCCTGAAAAGTTGAAAACTTTATTTCCCAGACTCTCTTTCAGCTAGGTTTCAGAATGTAATTTAGATTTTTTTTAATCAAATTTTATTTAAGTTCATGGGTATATGTGCAAGAGGTGCAGGTTTGTTACATAGGTAAACGTGTGCCATGGTGGTCTGCTGCACAGATCAACCCATCACCCAGGTTTTAAACCCCAGCACCCATAAGCTGTTCCTCCTGATGCTCTCCCTCCCCCATTCCCACCCCAACAGGCTCCATTGTGCTCATGTATTCTCATTGTTCAGTTACCACTTATAAATGAGAACATGCAGTGTTTGGTTTTCTGTTCCTGCATTAGTTTGCTGAGGATAACAGCTTCCAGTTCCTCCCAGGTCCCTGCAAAGGGCATGATTTCATTCCTTTTTATGGCTACAGAGTATCCCATGGCGTATACCTACCACATTTTCTTTATCCAGTCCACTGTTGATGGACATTTGGGTTGATTCCATGTCTTTGTTATTGTGAATAGTGCTGCAATGAACATATGTGCATGTATCTTTATAATAGAATGATTTATATTTCTTTAAGTATATACCTAGTAATGAGATTGCTGAACCAAATGGTATGTCTGCTTCTAGATCTCTGAGGAGTCTTCCTCAGTGGTTGAACTAATTTACATTTTCACCAACAGTATAGAAATGTTCCTTTTTCTCTGCAACTTTGCCAGCATCTGCTGTTTCTTCACTTTTTAATAATCGCCATTCTGATGGGTGTAAAGTGGTATTTCATTGTGGTTTTGATTTGCATTTCTCTAATTATCAGTGATATTGAGCTTTTGTTCCATATGTAAAAAGAGCACAGCTGAAGGCATCACACTATCCAAACTCAGACTATACTACAAGGCTACAGTAACCACAACAGCATAGTACTGGTACAAAAACACACACATAAACTAATGGAACAGAATAGGTAACTAAGAAATAAGACCACACACCCACAACCCTCTGATCTTTGGCAAACCTGACAAAACCAAGCAATGGGGAAAGGATTCCTGTCAAATAAATGGTTCTGGGAGAACTGGCTAGCCATGTGCAAACAAATGGAAACTGGACCCCTCTCTTAAACTTAATTTTCATACAAAAATTAACCCAAGATGGATTAAAGACTTAAGTGTAAAACCCAAAACTATAAAAATCCAGAAGAAAATCTAGGAAATACCATTCAGGACATAGGCACAGTCAAAGATTTCCTAATGAAAACACCAAAAGTTCAAACTTCACAGCTTCTGCACAGCAAAAGAAACAGTCATTAGAGTGAATCGACAGCCAATAGAATGGGTAAAAATTTTTGCAGTCTACCCATCTGACAAAGGGCTGATATCCAGAATCTACAAAGAACTAAAACAGATTTACAAGAAAAAAACAAACAAACCCATTCAAAAGTGGGCAAAGGATATGAACAGACACTTTTCAAAAGAAGACATACATGAGGCCAACAAACATATGAAGAAATGCTCATCATCACTGGTCATTAGAGAAATGCAAATCAAAACTACATTGAGATACCGTCTCACACCAGTTAGAACGGTGATCATTAAAAAAGCTGGAGACAACAGATGCTGGAGAGGATGTGGAGAAATAGGAACACTTTTACACTGTTGGTGGGAATATAAATTAGTTCAACCACTGTGGAAGACAGTGTGGCAATACCTCAAGGACCTAGAAATAGAAATTCCATTTGACCCAGCAATCCCATTACTGGGTATATATCCAAAGGATTATAAATCGTTCTACTATAAGGACACATGCACATGAATGTTCATTGCAGCACTGTTTACAATAGCAAAGACCTGGAACCAATCCAAATGCCCATCGATGATAGACTGGACAGGGAAAATGTGGCACATATACACCATGGAATATTATGCAGCCATCAAAAACGATGAGTTTCTGTCCTTTGCAGGGACATGGATGAACCTGGAAACCATCATTCTCAGCAAACTGACACAAGAACACAAAATCAAACACCACATGTTCTCACTCATAGGCGGGTGTTGAACAATGAGAAAACATGGACACAGGGAGGGGAGCACTACATACTGGGGTCTGTTGGGGGGAAATAGGGAGGGACAGTGGGAGGTGGGGAGTTGGGGAGACACAGCATGGGGAGAAAACAAATCACACTGCCACGTGTGTACCTATGCAACAATATTGCATGTTCTTCACATGTACCCCAAAACCTAATATGCAATAAAAAAAATAAAAAGAAAAAGAAAACACCAAAAGCAATTGCAACAAAAGCAAAAATTAACAAATGGGTTCTAATTAACTAAAGAGCTTCTGCATAGCAAAAGAAACTATCATCAGAGTGAACAGACAACCTACAGAATGGGAGAAAATGTTTGCAATCTATGCATCTGACAAATATCTAATATTTAGCATCTATAATGAACTTAAATTTACAAGGAAAAACAAAACAACTCCATTAAAAAGTGGACAAAAGACATGAATAGATTTTTTAAATCATTTGCACTCCCAGCATATTTGGAAGTAGAAATAAGAGAAAGGCTGCACTTCTGATGTTTTTGTTGTAGAGACTCTGACTTTCTCAAAAACAATGTTAATAAAATTTCCACTGTCAAAAAATAAGCTTCATGGGGTGTAGAAGCAGGCATCCATTTTCCTCCCAGTGTAGACCCAACAGTTGTCACATGACTCTGGACACAATAGTCATGTCAGGAGCTTTTTGGTGCCTGCCACAGCTAAAGTGGTATTTCTAAATTTCAAAGTTCTCTGGTTAGCTTTTCAATTTCCATCTATGTCTTGAGACTGTTCTGTTCCTGAAGCCCCAATCTAAAGCCCATTTTCAGCCCTTCTGATGTTTTTGTAAGCAACTAATTATGTATATGGACTCTCTTTGTATCTCAAATCTGTTACTAAATTCCTATTTGACCCTCAGATTATGGAATTAATTTATGAGCAACTGGGGTTAGTCTCAGTTTTTTTTTTTTCTTTTTAACATAAACTACTTTAAGCGAAGAGGATAAATCCTACACTATGATGGACACATGCTGATGGCCACCACACTTTGCTGAACTGGATGAGGTCATACTCAGAAAGAAATTATCTATGTTCCATAGTAGCTTCACTAGGATCTCAAGAAAGCTCCTTGAATACTACAGGATAATTAGAGGAATGATAATGTCCTGTAATGTCTCACTTCAGGTTGAAAGATCACAAAACTGAAGTCCCTCCATCCAAAAGTGCACATACACGCACAAGAGTACACGTACATACAAACACACACAGACAAAAGGGTGGCTAAGGAGTCCCTTGTCTGTCTCAGAAAAGAGAAACTCCTTCAACTTCTTTACCCATTTAACTAACAATCAATACAAGTTTATTCCTTGAAAACTTTCCAAATCAAAATTGAAATTGTGGCAAAAGGGGCAAAATTGTAGACTACATGTCTACCTTACATGAAATAAACTTTTGTAGAATTAAAATGGATAAAAGATTTTGTGAATCAAAGAATCACCAGAAGTATAACTCTTTCACAGTTATTTGGCATTCTCATATGTTTTTGTTTTTAACAACAAAATCCTGGCTACCTAAGCCAAACACAAAATTGAAATTAGGCAAGATTCTGAAATCTTAATTTGGGTGGCTACCATTTCTTTGAGAACAATGATAGTACACCTGTGTTCAGTGTGTGAAAAAGGATGGGTGGGCTTTTGAGGCGTTAACTTTGTGAGCTGTACAAGCCTCTACCTTCCCTATTCCTCTAAGTTTTTTAAGCTTTCTTGACTCACAATGATGTCTACAAGGAAGCTATCATTTTGGTGCCAGGTTTTAATATTACTTTTCCATATGGTAAAATTTTTCATGCTTAATGGGACTCAAGTCTTCTCTATATTTTTCTTAGGGAGTTATGGCAAAAAAAAAGGAAATATTCAGAGAAAAATTAATTTAAATATTCTAAAGTGAATAGATTAGTGCAATGCAGCATTGATACGATTTTTCTGGTGCCCTTGAGAGTAATTTTTGTGCTGAAGGAAGAACATGCAGAGCTTTACTTTTGTTGAAAATATAAATATTTAATTTTTAAAATTTTAGATTTAAAAATCCAGTCATTCCTTAAGATTAACTTAGGAATCCTCCAAATGTTGGAGCCTCCAAATATTGTCACTCTATGTCTAGGAAATTTTTAAAAATCACTTTTTTGAAAGTGTTCCCATTTCAAAACTTAGTTCAAAAATATAAAACCACATTTTACATTTTAAGTTATTTTTAAGTTATCTTCTTTGAAATAAATAAAAATCCCTTTCAGTTAAACTTACATTCAAATTATCCTCACAAAGCTAATCAACTCAAAAATATTTTGCAACTTTGTACTTTACCTGTTTCAGATTAGTACATAAAATAGAGAACATTTCCCCCTTAAGGTCACAAGTCTTAATTAGTCATTCAATTATAGATTTGAATTTGAATTTATGACGCTATCACGCTAGTGGGTAAAATTCTGTTAAAAGCTACTTGAAATTCCAAATATTTTCTCATTTTTTAATACAAAAATATTTACAGTATTGTCTGGATTCTCTTAAAAACTTTTATGTTCAGTGTTAAATCTTTTTGAGATTGAAAGATACCTCTGTAAAACACAATTACCATCTAGTTAACTGGGATGACTTGCACCGATGGTTTTAGCCAAGATCTGGGGACATCCAGGGTAATCCTTCTCCTTGACAACTGAGAAAACTAGTGTAATGTCTTCTCAGCCACTTGAGGTTATTAACAATCAGAGAGTTTATCTAGGACACCTCCTGGAATCTTGTTGACAGCCTGAACCATTTGCTAGTTACTGTGCATGAATTCCATAATTTCAAGATTATGTGGTAGGGTTGTTCTGTGACTTACTTTCCTACATTTGGGAAGTTAGATACATCGTTTAACCATGGTGTCAACTTAAAACACGAATTCAGGTTTACTACATGCATTTATTTGGAACATACAGTGGGTCTAACAGTACCTAACAATGAAGACCCTTGAGCTTGATGGGATTCATAATTCTCATAAACCAATTTCCCTAGCCTCTCACAGACAGTATTGTCCAGTAACGTGAACCTATTCTTGTCCTTTGAACAGGTCAATTTGCTGTTTAGTGACATAATTTGTGTGTGTAAAAAGGAGGCATCTCCACTTGCCACCAACCTCACAGTATTATTAGAATTTATGAATAATGTCCCAGACAATTCCTATCAAGAGAATTCCATCCAAGAAAAACATGCAGTGAGCTATGTTAACAAACCTCTTGTGAGAGGCTCAAAACTGATGGGGAGAACAGTGGTCAGTGTCTAAACAGCGGCTCAGCGACTTACTAGTGAGTGAACTTGGAAGAGTCCTTTAACCTTTCTGACCTCTTTTTCCTGGCGATCACCCTATCTGCTTCTTAGAAGTGTAATGAGGTTCAGAAGATAGACGATATGTGAATGAACTTGAAATATGTGAACTGATTTACTAAGGTGTGCTGTGTATGACTATGAAATGATAAATTTCTACATTCTGTACCTATACAGCTAGCACCTGACTTCCCACAACATTGATCCCAGTGCTCTGTATGGGTGTGAGAAAAGGTATTCAGGGCTCTAGATATTGGTGTCAGAACGATAAATTCCATACTAGCACCTTTTACTAGTCTGCTCCAAAAGCTGAAAAGAGAGAGAGAGAGAGAGAGAAAGAGAGAGAGAGAGAGAGAGATAGAGAGAGAGAGAATTCTGGTGCATATATATATTTGGACCTATGGTTCATATTTGTCTCTTCTGGAATAAAAGACTGAAGTAATTTCATAGCTGTTAGGTGAACATTATGAAAAAGTCCCTCAGCTAACAGCTAATAGTCTTGCTTTCCCCCAAAGCCACTCATTTATGCTTATTTTCTACCCTGATCCCTCATCCAGATCATTGCTTCGGAGAACAGATCAAAAGGACAATGAGAAATGTTAATTAAAATTTAATGTAAAGGCAGTAGGATCTAGGAGCTGTTTTAAAAATACTGTCTTGGACAAAATAAGGATGCAAGTATCAAAAAACAGAAAGGAACAAGAATAACAAGAAAAATGATGAGCAATTTCTGAAACAAATTTAAAAGAGGCACAGAAAGAGCTGTGTTGAATGAAATAAGGCAAGAATTCGGGGATGAAACTTGACAGTGTTCCTGTGCCACATCATGAACAAAGGCAGACTGTAATTTTATTAAATTATGCTTCGGTTGGATTGAATATCTTTGCTCACAGCATCACTTGAATATTCCCCTAGCAAATCACATTCCTTGAAACAAAATGATACCATAGTTTAAAACCTGGTGGCTCAGTTCTATCATGAAGTGGAAAATTCTTGATATTTTAGCTCTTTCCTTATATTAATGTGGTAAACACGTGCTAGAGTTTGAATTAAGTTTAAAGGGATAGGGTGATGGGATTCTTACATTCTAATTCTCAGCTTTATTACTGATGTTCACAAAAGTGAACTCAATCTTTACTAAAAAACAGAAAAAAGTAGTGCACTTTAAAATGATCGTCTTTCACATTAACTAAAAATCAGCAGGCAACTCAGGAGTTTAAAATATGAACATGTATGTATCTCAGAAAGCTTATGGAACTCATGTTATTAGTTTTTCAGGATTGTGGCAGAAAATCCAGGGGTTATAACATGCCACATACTGACTATGAATTTCAATGTGTTACTTTAAAATAAAAGAAATAAGAAAGATATATCATTTGTTCATTTAAATATTCTTTAAGACTTTTAGAGTACTACGTGTTTTGTCTATTGAGAGTCTTACAACTTAGACATACATGAAGAAAATTGATTAAAAGCTCAAGGGAAAAATACAATTAAAAACAATAAAAGGATTAGAAGACAGGCCCTTTAAATAAATATTTAAGGAGTTGTGGTTATTTAACTTGGATACAAAAAGACTGTTTTCATTTATTTTAATGAAGAAGAATGACAGTGGGTTCCATTTCCTCCAGGCCTGCAAAAGAGGAAATAAGGAAGAAAGAAGGTTATTTATGAAGAACTACCTGCATATAAATGTTTTAAATACCACTAAGATTGCCACAGGAAGATGTGGGCTAGCTTTACCAAGGACCTTTACTTTCAGGAAGGAAACCATCTATCAGGGAGTTTAATCATATAAAGCCAGGCCCTGGTTTTCCTGAAATCCTTTTCCAACTGTATTTAGCCTTGAGAGAAATACTTAATCTTTCATAGGAAAATGTTCTGTACCTTGCTTCTCCCACTCCTTAACAGCACTCCCAATGAGCTACTTTATGTCCAAGTAATTTGTGTAACACAGTATGATTAAAGTTTCATTAGTCACTAAATAGTCTTAATATTCTCCTTGCTCAGGGATGAATAGTCAAAGAAAAATAAGTACTTAGGAATGAATCAGAATTAAACTGTTCTTCTTGGAAAGATACTCAATAAATGCAATCATTCATTTCTAATGCAGAGTGAGACTTCAATGTCCATTTCTCAAATTGAGTTGTTACTAGGAAACTGTCTTGTCTCTTCAATAAACTTTACCAAGGTAGACTTTTCAAAGGATACATGAGTAAGTTCAAGAGAAGAAAGATTGGTAGCATAACTCTAGCTGTCTTCAAGGCCACGACCTGTTATTTAGGATTCTAAATGCCAGCTTGGTATGACAGTGTGCTCCACCCACTCTTGCCATAAGCCTCCATGTCAATGCTGAACATATGGTCTTTCAGAGGAAGCTGCCTGCTCCAGCCTCAAAGCTTCCTGTGTCTCCGAAGAACATTGCATTCTTAGGGAAAAAAGAAAATCATATTAAAGTTGTAGTACCCAAAACCATTTGGGCTTTGTTTACAAGCTTAACATCAGAAACATTTAAAAACTGATCCAGAACCAATTTTTGGTCAGCAGTGGTCTACTTCTGTGGAGTTATAACTAGCAGCTACACAGAAAACCCTTCTCTCCAAATATGTCACTGGTTCCAAGGATAATGTATAATTGGGTTGTCCAAGAATCAAGATTATTATTCAGAATGACTTTAGAATATATTTCTGTGTGTGTGTGTGTGTGTGTGTGTGTGTGTGTAGATATTAAGAAATCAGGTAATTGAAAATGAATTGTAGGGTCTAGCATGGCATGAGGCTAACAGAAACTTTGAATAAGGGCTTACATACTGAGTGAGAGATAAGAATTTGTCTTTAAAAAGTTGGAGAACAAAAGTCAACTCTTGATCTCCCAGAGAGAATATTGGAGGAAAGGGATGTACACTCTAGTTATAGAGAATCAAGAACCAGAAATTTGCTGAACACTCATTGGGGGTGGACAAGAGAAAACAGGAGCTAGGGATGGTTAGGAGAATTAGCAAGGAGAAATTACTGTGAGTGCAGTAAGATGGGTTGTCAGTCAACTGATAATTTGATCCTAGCCCCCAGTAGGGAGCTGATTGATATGAACTGAAAAAGCCTATTATACAGAGAGCTGGACTTCTAAGGGTGAGGTAAAAGCTAAGGGTAGGTGAGATGCAGTCGTGAAAGATCTATTACTAGTAATAGATTAAGACTTCAGTGAAGTATTTGCTAGAAAGAGGCTGAAGAGCCTTGCCTCCGTGTGACAGGAATAAGTGTCATGGGAATAAGGTCAAAATCAGAAATATGGTAAGCTTTGATGACCTGGATGAGTTAGCCATGGCCTTTTGGAGCACATATGTCATATTCCTGAAGTCTCTTTCTCTGGAAAAGGGAAAATTATTTGACTTGTAAACATTTCACATTTATACAAGATATGAAAAAATTATCTATGCATGAACTTCCACGTACCAACGGTAAAGCTTCAAAAATACTCCACTCATGACCAAACTTGTGGTATCTGTAATTCCCATCTACCAACTCATCCTGAATTTTGAAGCAAATCCCATATATCTTATCCTTTAATCTATAAACACTTTGGTATCTCAAAAAATAGGGTTTCTTCTTTAAAACTTAAAAATATTAACACAATATCACACTTAAAAATGTTAGCAAGAAATCAAAGAAGAAAATTTTGAGGTAAGTAAAACTGAGGTCCCAGCAAATTCCCTAGAAAGTACTGAGCCAGACTACTGAATGTAACCATTAGTCTAATCTTCTGTTATCCTTGGTTGATGGATCCTGGAAGTGGGAATATGGGAAGACTTAGGAAGAGGACTCAAGTGTTTGCTTTAGGAACCCTATTCTGAGAATGTTTTAGCAGTAATGGAATTAATTTATCTTAAGTGAAGAAGAGATAACATCCTTTGGTTTTCTATATTTAAAAGGAAACCAATTTCAGTTTTGCTTTAGTAAGAAACTTTTTCGTGGGCCCAGTGAGAAATAGAAACTGAAATATAAGCAAAGAACAAGCAAAGATTGTATTATTGTTAATTAAAAAATAATAGGTGAATCCTTTCTAATAAGCTGAGTATAAAGTCTTTGAGAAAGCGTCTCCCCAAGAACATTTAGCTGTGTACAGGTACATGGTACAGGATCTGTCATATTTAGTAAGCCTGCAACCCATTTCAGGCAGAATGCAATAAACACCAGACCAACAAGAAGTCAACCAAGATGAATTCATCTGCTCAGGCTGCTACACAAAGTACCAGATTGGTGGGCTCAAACAACATAAATTTATTTTCTTAAAACTCTGGAGACAGGAAGTTAAAGATTATGATGCTGGCAGGATTAGTTTCTGTTGAGGCCTCTCTCCTTTGCCTGCAGACAGCCACCTGCTTGATGTGCCTTCACATGGCCTTTTCTCTGTCCATGTGTACTCCTGGTGTCTCTTCCACTTCTATAAGGACATCGATCCTGTTGGATTAGAGCTCCACCTTTATGACTTCATTTAAGCTTTATCACCTCCTTAAAGAAAAGTCTACTCTCCAAATACAGCCACACTGGGAGCTGGGGGCTTCAACGTATGAATTTTGCAGGGACACAGTTCAGTCCGTAACACCATCTCAATCTAAAGCCCTAGAGTCAACCTGCAAAGACAGCTGGTATAAGAACATGGTCTGTCAGCTTCCCTGTCTTTAAAATGTGTATTAGAAAATATTGCAAGAATGAGGTAATTAGTAGAGAGCTAAAGCTATAAAGGCATGAGGGAGTAGAGACACAGGTTTTTGAGAAATCCCATTTTTACTAACTTATTAAAACTTTTAAAACTCTTCTGGAATTTAATAGGAAAATGATATTATTTTATAGATGATACAAAACAAGCCTCAAAGAATTTGTTACCCAAAAGCTATATCTAATCTGCAATACTGTATGAAAACAGTCACGTCTCCAAGCATGTGTCAAAGCATGCACCATTGGAAGGGCTTCAGAACATCAGCAGATGGGCCTGCTCTAAACAGGACCCTGATTTAGGCAGTGGGGTAATTTTAGACACACTCTTTCCTTTCCTCTGGTTCTGTTTTGGAGTCAGTCAGCAACATGCAACACATCAGTGCGATGGCCACTTACCTTCTCCAGGGTAACCATCCCCATTTTTCCTGCTTATTAACCAGTTTTTGAAAATATTTTAATTAGTTCCACTCTCCTGTTTCCAATCGCAGATGTGCTGCCCTAGAGACAGACTGATTAGAAGGCTACTAGGTTCTCAATGTTCCAACTGAAGTACTAACCTAATTCAAACAATTCTAAACAGTTTTATTTTTTCTACAATCCTATTTCTAACTCATAACAGAAGCAAACCAATTTTAAACCAATTTACTCATGAATATCTATTATTCCTATTTTCCAAATAATTTAAAATAGTTTCTATTTCTGTTTTTCAAATCATTTAAAAGTTTTATTGTTTTTATTCCCGTTACAAAAGGGAATGTTTTCCCTGTAATAAATTATCACTAAGGTTATTATGCTATATTTTTAAAAAGTTGAACCAAATATCTTTGGTCCATTAATCCAAGTTAAGTAAATCAAAAACTTTTACCAGAACTCAAAAATTAATACCTGTCCTTTTCAACCATATATTGCTATAACTGTCCTGATATAGTATGCATACCCTGGCTTTCTAAGAAAATGCTTCAGGATAGCAGTGGTAATGGTACCTTTAAAATTTATTACAATTTTTCCATTTGACCTCAGAATAATTTCACAAGTGTATTGGTATTAATTTACACAGCTCTATGAACTTCTTTTAAGTGTTTATGCTAGAAAATTAGGAATAATTAAAAGCACTATTCCCAAGAAAGAGAGTTGCCACTTCATTTGTTTAAAATATGTTTACAGTTCCCGGGAATTGCAGAAATGCAATACATTTCACACTTGAGTTTGTAAATTTGACTAAGCTATTCATCTCATCTGTGTGATACTTGTCACTGAAACATCAATTCAAACACCACCACCCTGGGCAACTTTTTGGAACTTGGTGCAGATCAGTATAATAATTTAATTAATTGGCTGCCAGTACGACCTGCACTGTTGAATCAAACGTGTTTCTGGGATAATCAGCTTCCATACGATGAATTAATGCCAAATCCAATATCAACTCTAGCCAACATGTTTGCTTTGGACATTTCTTTCTCATTAAGGCTTAGAAAAATGACATAATTTTTTAAAATGCGAAATAATCAGGAAGCTAAAAGACAGATATTGAAATATCTGAAGACAACTTTACGGAAGAGTCAGAAACCACATAAGAAATATAATCTTACTTAGAGTGAAATGGACAATCATATTTTCAGAATGCTAAGCGAGAATTGAATCATTTTGTAAACATGACCATCCACCTAAGGGTCTCTCTTTAAAAATGCTGCAAACAGCAAGCTGTTTAATTATTAACATGAACTATTAGCAAGTGGAAATACTTTATTTCCAAGGTTATTATTACTTTGATAAAGCAGAACCAACTCCCAAGCTGAAATATTTTATTAAGAAAATATGTTCTTTGGCTCATACTTCACAATCCTATTTGCTGGAAGAACTTAGCAAAGTAATTGACAGAAAATTGGCTTCTTCCTTAATCAGTACCTGACAACAAGGACCTTCAAACCTGAGACTACATCTTATCTATGCGGTAGTAGTTCCTCTGGTGCTCTCTTAAAACCCAGAAATTAGGTTAATCTTATGAAAATGCTCAGGGACACGTTTGCCATTTTCACTAACGATGGAAGCAGTTACTTTTTGAGGAGAAACCATGAAGAGATGCGAATGGTTTTACATTTCTATACCTGGACTTATATTTATTTGTCCTTCACTGAGACTTTTGGTAACTGTGCTTGAACTTAAGGGTCCAAACTAACATATGAGATAGCTACATTTCAAGTTAAAATGGAACGCTCTTGGCTTAGTGGAATATATGACAGCCTTCATGTAGCCTCCTTTTTCGTCTGCAACAACTCTGTCCTTGGCACCAAGGGACTAACAGCTAGAGTATTTCATGCACTTACCTTGATAATATTGTCACAAGTTCAAGGTTAAAGGAGAAATTGAAGGTGATATAGTAAGTTTTCACTGAAGGTAAGCAAGCTCTTTACTCCTCACTAAATCTTTGGATGCAAAATATTTCTTCTTTTTTTTGAAATAATAAATTATTTGTATTACAGCATCTTTGCTTTGCAAAAGTAGAATGCAGAAGCCCTAGCAGGGAGTTCTGGAATGAATATTGTCCAGTAAAGTTATCTCACATTGGACTGAAATGCCTGGGTCTTTATGCCTACTTCCCTTAGACACCAGATGTGGGGTTGTCATTTGATGGATGTTACCTGCAGTACAGATTTCTGTAGGTGAAACAGACCCTGAAGGAACTGACAGCTAGATGCTGTCTGCTGACTACATCCCCATAGCTGGGCACTGAGTTCTTCCCTGAATAGGAATCCAAGCAGTCGTAATCTGTTGCTATCACAGTTCACTCTTTATGCCACACAAATTCCTTTCTTCATGCATATTCAGGCAACAGCTCCTCCAGGATTCCTGGGGGCCTTCCTTCTCAAGGAAAAACAAGTGAGAGGTTAATAGGATGAATTTCAGCCACTGCAGCTGGCATTGAGCTACAGTTGTTACTCATTGTTTCTTTCTGCCACAATTGCATCCAAATTTCTCTTATTCTCAGCTAACAGGTCTGCTGTAGCATGACCCAGACCCTTATCACCAGGGGGTCCCTGCTTCTGGTTACCACGCTTTTGTAGGCCAGACTTGCTGTATTTTCCATTTACAGTCACGGTTGAGCAAGGAAGTATGTAGAGAGGCCAAGTATATCCCTTGTATGACAAACGTATTCTTCCCTGACCCCATTTTGTAATTAATTACAGCCTACAGCTTCCTGATGATCAAGGTCAATCATCCCTAGTAAGGGATGATTCGCTGGTTCCGGGAAACAAGAAACCCACAGTTTTCAGGGAGGCACTGTAGCTTATAGCATAAAGAGGGTCTTTCTGTGTCCCCTGGTGAAAATATATCCCTTTTGAAAACCAGGACCTCCAGCCTAGAGTTTCATGGAGAAAAGCCAAAGTCCCTCAGTGGGCCATTGGAAGTGATATAAGTGGGGCCATTCCTGCTTCCACCCTTTCAAAGTTTCCTTTTGAGGACAGATTCCCATAAAAAGTATTTGATTCAATATTGATATGCATCTTTTGAAGGATAGTGCTCCATCCTTGCAAAGCAGGGCTGGCACTTCACCATGTCTTTGGCAGTCTGTTCCAATTACCAGATCATACATTGTACCACCCCAAACCACAAGCTCTGGTTGATCTAGCCAGTGTATAATCTGATCAGTGAATGCCTTGGTGATGATTCTATTTCTGCATTTCTCTTGCTACAAAATGGGTTCTGTGGTCCAACATGATATTATATGGAACCCTGGACCGATGGGCCAAATGTTCTATAAGCCCTATCTTGTAAGTCTCTTTCTGTAAAAACAAACCATTGGACTTTCTAAAGCAGAAGGGGCCCAATGTATTCACCTTGCCATCAGAAGACCAGTTGGTCTCCTTAAGAAATGGTGTGATTATATGTTTTCAGCATTGGTTTCTGTGGCCAGCAAGTTGAGCAGTCAATGGTGGCGCCAGTTAGGTTAGTCTAGGTGAGTGGGAATGGTCAGCCTCCATCTCCACCATCATGGTCACAGTGTTTATGTGCCCATCATACCAGCACTGAGTTGGCCAGTGATAGACTAACTTATGCCAACTGGCCAAGGTATTTTGTTTACTTGTTCATTCAATGTCTCTTCCATTGTCTATACTCTTCAGTGAATGTTAAGATCTTCACACTTTGTGCCCCCTGCCAAATGTCTAAGCACATGCCTCACCTCAGAATTTCTTGTCCCTAATCTTCCAATCCTCTTTCTTTCCAGGCCTTTTACCAGCTAGTCAGGCCATCTACCACCGCCCATGAATTAGTATATATCCTAATATCAGCCTACTTTTCCTTAACACAAAGGGGATGACCTACCCTTTCAGGGGATTTTCCTTCACTGCTGTTTTTCAATGCTATCCCTAGGTGAAGCTTGATATAGATGGCATCGACTTACAGCCAACCTGTGTCTAGGCCAACTCAAATGTATCCTTCTTGTTCAGTGTATCCACTGAAAAGATACTACTTTTGTGCTACTGTTGTTGTGCAGTGGACTGTCACTGGGCCCACTCAACTTTGTAACTTGGTGGGGCTCACAGAACAGCACAATGAGCAGCTTTGGACTCAGAGTCACTCAGGGTCCCATGTTTAGGAGTTTTATCTCAACCAGGGGCTGATCAAAATTGTTTTTTAAAAGCTCTATACTTTCTTTCTAGAGGTGAACTCCAGGAGCCTACATTGTGGTTCATATTGAAGGTAATTCTGGGAAACACCAGCAGATATATAGAGGGGTGAAACAAAGAAGAAAAAAAAGCAGGCGAGAAAACATTTTTAAAAATAAAGCAAGTTACACTGTGGGTAGCCAGTGGTTAGTCTTTCTAGAGAAGGCCATGATCCAATGTAAAATGCATGTCTCAGGTTTATCCCACCTGACGGACACTGAAGCTGGGTTACTTGTACGACAGCCCTTGTTAGTCATTAGTTAAAGGCTGTTTCTAGACAGGACAATAATTTCTGCCTCTCCCAGCTTGCCTTATGGGCAGCAAAATGAGCTGCAGAATGTGGAGAGAACCCTCCGGCAGAGAAATGCAGTTGGAATTTGGTCACAGAACATGGAACAGATAAAAGTTAGGGGAGATAGACAGAGGGCTGACAGTATCTAATATATTCCCTCTTTAATCACACATTTGAGACATCTGTTTAGATTTTTTTTTTCTAGAAAGTTGTTGAATACTGCTCTTAGAATCAGTTGTTTTTCCAGTTTATTGGAATTATGAGTATTTCCAGCTTACTGGAATTACCTCATTTAGAGGAGAGTTTATTTGCTTTAAAGTTTGTCACAAACTAAGAGATACTCTAAAAAGACAAGAGAGACTTTTCATACTGGGATAGGAGGGAAATATAAGGAGCCCTGACTCAGAATTACATATGGGATTTTACACACCACATGTAATACTCTACAACCCTGTTTTAAAAGAAATTTTCTCCCTCCTTACCAAGGTAACTAAGGCTCTGTGTTAAATAACGACAGTTTATTGCATACTTCAAGCAAGTTTAGACAGGAAGACAATATAAATTATTAAACGTAAACAGCTCAAACATAAACAGCCCAACTG
This sequence comes from Cheracebus regulus, assembly GCA_963574635.1. Classification (NCBI taxonomy): domain Eukaryota; kingdom Metazoa; phylum Chordata; class Mammalia; order Primates; family Pitheciidae; genus Cheracebus; species Cheracebus regulus. The sequence goes on along the minus strand of CAUYQU010097188.1, from coordinate 8,104 downwards.
TCACAGTTATAACCTTAGCACTCAGCAGAGAAAATATTTTATTTATCAGTAGAAATAATTGCTTTATTAATGAAATGGAACAGTACTGATAGCTTTATTAATTATATGGAGCAGTATTGATTTATTTATATGTTTATTCCCAGAGAAGAAAAAAATAACTGTGATTCTAAGAGCAGTATTCAACAATAAAGGACATGAGCATCTCTGCTTGGCATTTTGGTTACAGAGTGTTGTTATTGTCTTGAAGACCCTATGAGCTAAGCATAAGATACAAAAAGTTAGTAAACTTATAGAAAAATCCAATTCCTAATAGTATGCTAAAATTTTACACACTTTCTCTTTTTATATTGAATTTAATAATACTATATTTTATGGCTCTCTGTTTATTCATCAGAGGTAGGGATTTCTTTAATGTTTTAAATTTTATTTTCTGACAAGTCAAAGCATACCCAAACTGGTACACATAGGATTTACGTCCAGCCAAGCAAGATTGTCCTGCTACTAGCTGCAGAGCAAATGGCTTTAGGTGAAAGTTAAGGTGATTATATGCCCACAAAATAAGAAAGGATACAAAGAATGAAAAAAAATCCATTTTATTTTTGTAAACTAAACCATTAAATACCAAGAAAAATGCAGAATTATGAAAAAGTTCTAAAATCTCAAATTCATTAGCATGGATTGTGCTGGTAGTTCTTGCCTAAAAATCCCCTCCCTAGGAAAAACAAGCAAGCAATCATTCTGGCAGAAAGTCATGGTGATGACAGATGGCATCCTCTCGCCTGGGTGGCCAGGCTCTTATTTTGTGTGAACTTTGAAGAACTTTGTTCTTTCCAGTTGCAAATTTAGTTGGTGGAGTAGTTGTTTCATCATGCTAGATACAGCAGCATTTTAGAAAATACTTCTCTCAAGAGACTTTCTAGTGTACTATTTTTATCTTTTTGTTACCATTAAAACAAACAAGAAAAAATAATATTACGGTAAGGAAAGGAAAAAATAAAGTAATTATTGGGTTAAATTTAGATTCAATCCAGGCTTTTTAAAATCATGAAAAGTACCATAAATCAATATAATTAGATAATTATGAAAGGCCCATACACATAAACAAAGGTGCCTTCCTGTGCAAAACATGGGACACAAACATTTTGCTAGCCAAAATTCACTGTTTCATAGTATATTGTATATGACAAACCGCCACAATAGTTATGGTTTAAAACAACACAAGTTACAGTTCTGGAGGCCAGAAGTTCAGAACGGGTCTTACTGGGCTGAAATTAAGGTGTTAGCAGGACTGGGTTTCTTCCGCAGGCTCTAGGAAAGAATTTGTTCCCTTTTCAGCTTCTAAAACCCACTGCATTCCTTGGCTGATGGCTCCTTCTGCCATGTTCAAAGCCCAGCAGCATAGCATCTGCAGCATCTTCCAATCTTTTTCTCTAATTCTGACCCACCTGACTCCCTCTTATAATGACTCATGTAGTTACATAGAGCCCATACAAATAATCCAGGATAATCTTCCTATTTCAAAACCTCTAATTTAATTACTTCTGTAGAGTCCTTTTGCCACATTATATAACTTGTTTAAAAGTTCCAAGAATTAGGATGTGGTCAACTTGATGGGGTAGGGGTAGGGGGATTTTTCTGTCTATCGCACAAAGAAATGTTATAAAGAGAAAAAAAGTTAAGCCAATGTTTAAATAGCAATATCTGTTCCGGTAGCCAAAGGACACAAAACATAAAATAGTAATAAAAACAATAATTGTGATTATTTATAGACTAATAGATTGAAGGGATTTTGCAGTTGCAATGTTCTATTAAGCCTCTTGACATGCCCAGGGAGTCAGGATTATCACATTCTTCTTGTAGGTGGAAAACCTTAAGTTCAGTGAAATCAAGAGTGCCAGACCTAGTAATTTTAGTCCAGAATTTTGGACTATAAACCAGGACAGGATTTTAATCTAAGTCTTTTAAATTCCTAAACCAGGCTCTTTTTTCATAGCTTCTGGTGTATCTATATGCAGATTGTTACTCTACACTGACAATGAGGAGAAGACCACAGCCTGCCTCTTCATGGTGTGGAGGGGAAAAAAAAAATTTCCAAAGGACATTACTAACAGGTACCCAGGAAATGCTGCCTGGACTTCATAGCTGCAGTCTTTTTTCTAGAGCCCAGTACTACCATTGTTTGTATATCTTCTTTAACCACATCCCTGCATCTGATGTGGATGGGGAGCAGAGGGAAAGCCATTTCAGGTCTTAGTGGATGCATGTCTGAAATATTAAATAGATCACCCTTAAGCTTAAGGGAAAATGGCACTTCCAAAAACTCTTTGAAACAAAGGCGCTGAGTTTTGAATCTGAGAGCTTGAATTTATGTTCTCTGTTTGTTGCTTTGTCACTCAACTTTTTTGACCCTGGGAAAATTTCTAATTTTTAAAGTGGGGTTAAATTGTTTTAATAAAGATATTCTTTTGAAACTACAGATCTGAACAGGCCACCTCTCTACTTAAATTATTTCAAAGGCTTCTTCATATATTAAGCATAAAGCCAATTGATAACTTTTCGTGTGGTCTATGAAGGGACCTGCCACAAAGTGGCACAAAGTGACCCAGGTCCTCAACCAATCTCTCCATGCTGCATTGACCATTGTTCTGTCTGTCTCATGGTCCACGTTTCTTGCTCCTCCAGGTCCTTTCCACACACTGTCTCATCTGCCTGATACTGGCTTCCTCCCTCCACGCTCTGTCGTCTCCTACATATCCTTCAGATCTCAGTACAAACATCACTTCTCCTATTTTCCAGCAAGCCATGTGTTCTACCCGCTCAAGTCTCAAAAGGCCACCTGTCTCTCCCTTTTGTTAATTACCAGTCATCCTTCAAAATTCAGCTCAAAAGTCACCTCCAGAGGGAAGCCTTCCCTAAATACACTCCTGGATTGGTTAGATCTCCCTATTCTACCCACTGCTAGCACACTTAGCCTCTTTTTAATAGAACTTAGCACAATTCAACTAAATGATTATGTACTTGCTATCTTCTGTCTAATTCCCCCACAAAAATGGATTTTTCTGCATGAGGAAACTTTAGTTGCTTGTTTGCTTAGCATGATGTTTAGGCAAGTGCCAGGATACTTCATGCTTGCTCAATGGATGTTGTATACCAAGTACTCACCATCATACCAACCAGAGTAACTACTCAATTTATCACTTCCTTTAGATAATGGATCTTTCTATTAAAGTAGCAAAATCAACGGAAATCATAAATAAATATTCCAGTTCTTCACTTTGAGTCATACCTCTCAAGTGCCTACTGTGGACAAGGCACCACACTAAGAATGATACCAGATGAAAAATAAAGAAGTAGTCCTGCCTCCTAAAAGCGTGCCCAGAGTGAGAAGATAATGAATAAATAAATGTCTTTAATTCAAGGTAAAGTATGAGAAAAATAATAACACAGAGCACCCCTCCCCAAAAATGTATTATAGAGGCTTATATGAAAGGAATAAAATATCTGGTTTGGGGATGAGAAAAGGCTTAAGGAAGACATGGATTTTTGTCGATAGATGAAAGTTTCATATAGCAATGCTAGCATGGATATGGGCAGGATATTTCAGGGAAAGAGATAAACATAAGCAAAGTAGAAAGGAATTCATGATTTATAATACAGCATAGGTAAACTGCATTAGTTACTTCTCCAAATAAAGGGTCCAAAAATCTTAGAATGAGTCAGCTATGTAGACATAACAATTAATCAGAACTAGCTCTGTACTAAAATAAATATATCTTGATTCTGAGCATACACATGCAATATTTTGAGACAAATCTATGCTTAACGTTTCATCTTTAATTCATACAGCACCCTGAACACCTCTATGGTTTCAAGACAGAAAAATCCAGAGAACAATGTATCTCGTATCCATTTGAATACGTGTAGGTTTTGTGGTGGATTAAAGAGAGCTACAGAATTCTTTGACACTCCTTTCCCTGGGTTCTGGGCATTCATGTCTCTGCCTCTTGAATCTGAGCAGGCTCTGTTAATGATTTCACTGAAATAATATGGCAGATGAGATGCTGCATCAGTTTCCCATCCAGGCCTTATGAGATTAGCAACATCTGCTTCTTGCTTCTTAGAACTCTTGCTTTTTGGGGAAAGTCAGTCACTATTCTAGAAGCCCAGCTACTGAAACCACCATGCTGTGAGGAAGTTGAAGCTGGGCATTTTGGAAGGCTGCATGAGGAAAGGAGACCAGCCAGCTCCAGAGATTCCACCCATCTCAGGCCAGGTTCCAGACGTGTGAGTGAATGTAAACAAGACAACTTGGATGTGGAGAAAAACTAAGAAATTCAGACAAAAGCCAGAACTGAGGTGGCAGATAAATGGTCCCATCTAAGCCATCTTTGGCCCATAGAGCCACACAGCAGAGGCCCCAGCTATCATGATCTAAGATGAGCCATTCCTGTGATGTCCTGCCCAATTTTCTGACCCACAAAACTGTGTGCATAGTAAAATAACTGTAGTTTTGCACCACCCATTTGTGGGAGGTTTTTACACAGTAATAGATAACCAGAGATGGTGTTTTCACTAGAGTCAACTATAAAATAAAAGGGTATTTTTTAAATGAACACACTGGCACTTGGTTCTCAAAGTATTAGTATTTAAAGTTGTCACTTTGTAAGATATTTGCTTATTTCAGTAATTTTCCACCCTGAAAACATTTTTGAAATTTTCTTCATAGAAGCACATTATGATTTATGGAGAAGGAGGAGAAGGAAAGAAAGAAAGGAAAAAGGAAGGGAAGAAGGAAGGGAGGAAGTAAGGAAGGGAAGGAGGAGGAAAGGAAGGGAGGGAGGGAGGGAAAGGGAGGGAGGGATCTGAATCTCATATATTCTTGAAAACAAATAAGCAGGCATTTAAGTATGTCATAATTGTACTCTTCTTTTTTAGCTTTATCTTTAAGAAGGAGCTGTAACCACTTTCTAAATTATCATATCTCTTTTACCAGGGCATTTACAAATTGAGACCCCATTCAAACAGATGGCAGGAAGGAAGGAAGGAAAGAAGGAAGGAAGGAAAGAAGGAAGGAAGGAAAGAAGGAAGGACGGAAGGAAGAGCAGGAGGGAGGGAGGGAAGGAGAGAGGGAAGGAGGGAGGGAGAGAAGGAAAGAAGGAAGGAAGTGGAGAAGGAAGGAAGTGGAGAAGAAAGGAAGTGGAGAAGGAAGAAAGGAAGCATCATGGCTGTTATTTTATAATCACATTTGAATTGGAGCTTAAATAATGCAATTATCACCATATTCTCTAGACTTAGCTCTGGATAGTTTTCTCTTTTTCTTTTTTTCTTCACATTTTTTTAAAAAACCAGCCATCACATATTGAAGATTTGTCACCACTGAAAATGTTAAAAAGAAAGTGGCAGGCCCTCCCAAGGCAGCTGAAAGGGAAGAGCTGTGGAAACATTTGGCTCATTTTCTTGATGCTCAGCGTCCCCAAGGTGTCTGTTTTAAAGGACACAGAACTCATGTAGAGAAATCTGATCCTGTGAGTTAAAAAAAAAAAATCAATTCCATTATAAAGGGCAACTAAGGCAGAATAGGACGTAACTGTTATGACAGTAAATTAGTTTGCTGCATTTGCTCCTCTACAATGTCAACAAGCCTACGTGCCACCATGTAGTTAATTTATCTACATAGATTAATCCTGAATCTTTCTGCCATTTATGCAAACAGAGGATTTAGTTTTAAATAGAGAACTTTCAAATAGTGAAGTATAAATAGCCCTGTTTCTTACTAGCTCAATGGATAAGCTATTAACCTTTCTGAAACTTATTTTTTTTAATTTGTAAAAAAAGAAATTTGATAGTCACTGAATAAGGCTGATTTGTAGAAACAATAAATGCTTTCAAACCACTATGTTCATACCTGATACGTATTAGGCTCTGAAGCTCATATATTCTTGCAAACGAATGAGCAGGCATTTAAGTATGTCATAATTGTGCTCTTCTTTTTTTAGTTTTATTTTTAATAAGGAGCTGTAACCACTTCCTAAATAAAGTAATAAAGTTAATTATTGTTTAATTCTGTCCAAAGTAAGTTAAAGGCAACTTAGTTTGCTTATTGTTTTGCTTGACAGTGGAAATAAACCAAGGTAAAATAAGAAAATGATGGGATTGGTATGATGAATAAGGCAATAATGTTTAGACAACAGGAGAATAGTATTGTGATAAAATACAGTCATTACTTGGTATTATGAAAATGAGTTTTGAATAATTTTCTTTATATATCAATATAACAATCATGTCCTAAGCAAAACTAAATAAACCATTATTAGATATTTCTGGAGCCAGCTTCTATTAGGCATGATAAATCAAACTTCTCTGTTTTACATTATTTCACAGTACCTGGCTGAGAGCTCTGAATTTGACAAATGCTGTTCTTCTGGAATTTTAAGAAGTGCATAAGCACCTGAGATATTTTCACAAAAAAGACATATGTGGGCTTTTCTTGTGTCGTGGCATCTCCTAAGTAGCCATATAAAAATTCAGAAATTAAAAAGAAAAGTTGTAAAAAGATTAAGCTTTGAGAATACCACCTAGAGAAGTTAGGAAGCTTCCCAATATACATTCAACTGCTCCTAGATCCTCTTTTACGGGAAGAGAGCTTAAAGTCTGTATAACAGATGCTGTTCCCTCTAGGATGCCAGCTCTAATTGACCACCAAGGGAACTGTCCAAATGATAGGCCAGTCTGTATTATTAATGTTGTTCCTCTTCTCTGGCAAGAAACTCTTTGAAAACATGGCAGTTTTTTCCAGAATAGAGATTTTACCAATAACCCTTGTTATTTTTATTTCAAATAACTCCAGGAAAGTGCTTGCATAGCACCACTGGCAATGCGAATGAGATATTCTGCCGTGTGGTATCGTAGATCAAATGTGTACACCATGTGCTTTCTCCTAGCCAAAAGCTTCTGCTACATATCGGCCGGGAATTTGATAGTGGCTGTAATCAATCATCATATTCCAAACCAAACAGAAGAGTGGCCTCCAACCAATTGTCATTACAATCATTACAATTTGGAAATATGATTATTGGGGGAGGATGGAATAAACACAAATTAATTCTAAATCATCGTATGTCATTCTAACACTTCCTGGAGATTGGAATATGAAACGCATACTATGTTCAACACTTCCAATGGTGGTGAATCAATATCACAGCTTCTCATGTTGTCATCCCTCATTATAATACTTTTACCATTTCATCAACTTTTAGGAAATATTATTACTATAGGTGTTACTGTGTATTTTCATCTTCAGAGCTAAGAAGTAAAAGCTTTAATTTTGAAAAAGGAACTTTGGCAGCATCAAGCCTACTTTCCCATGTGGCACCCATTAGCTGTACTGAATACCAGCTGTGGACTGTGAAAAATACACTTCCTGTCTTCAGGGCCTGGACATTGACCTCGAGGTTTGCTCACTTATGGTGCCTATCAGGCCCCTGGAAGCACCTGAGTCTGTGACTCACATACTTCCCAATACTGGTGATGCAAGGAAAGGGTTAACTTCCATATTCTTTGGAAACTTTTTTCTCATGATTTCTAATATAAACCACAAAATGCTATAAGCAGAATGTATTTGTAAATTTAAGAAAAAGAAAATAGTTAAGAAGTAGCAATTAAAGAAATAAGCAAATAGAAATAAATGTAACACTTTGCATGCTTAAATTAGCATACTGAGATAAACCCAAATCCTGATTTATCTTTAGTGAAACTGGTACATTTATATACTGGTACAATTATATACTGTAGTATAATTTGGAATATTCTTTTGTTATATACTGTAGTATAATTTGAAATATTCTTTTGTTGAACAATTTGGCATCACAAGTAAAATCATTTATTTATTTATTCATTCATTCATTTAAAAATGACGAGTTGTTTTTAACAATTATAACATGCCAGGCACTGTTCTAGGTGTAGGGGGCACAAAAACAATTAGAAAATGATTGTCAGTCATTTCTAATTGTAGCAGATAAGGAGAATGAGATACATTATAATGAAAAATAAGTATTCACAAAATTCTCCGGGGAATAGAAGGTTGTTCAACAGAGATGAGACTTTG
>CAUYQU010097183.1:0-24066 GCA_963574635.1 Cheracebus regulus | reverse complement strand
GGGGCTGCTCCGCCTGGGAATCTCCTGGTCTGGGGGTAATAAAAATCCGTCTGGAAATGCGGCGTCCACTCACCCTCTGCACTTTCACTGGGAGCTGCAATCCTGAGCTGCTCCTAATCCGCCATCTTGGATCTCTCCGAGAGTATCCATTTCTTTACATTGTCACACACAGTGAATATTACTTAAAGTTTTAAAAATGATTTTGTTTATTATATATTTATTTTAAAGTGATTTATTTTGTTGGATGGTCAGAGTTGTCTTCCTCTAACTTCCTTTAGATCTATGCTGCTGAACTTAGAGTGAGTATCCTGAACACAGAGCAAGTGGGAGTACCGTATTGCACAGAAAACTCCTACCTTTTCCACCTCAAAAGAAAGGCTGCTGTGAGTCTAGTTTAACATCTTTTTAACTTTATAAAAAATGAAACTGACTAGTTTTGAGATGAGCACTTTGGCTTTGAGATTCCTTGAGATGGTTAGAGTACATGAGCTATGGATTGATTGCTGGAATCAAGTTGAAATTCCGGCTTTGCCATTGACTTAAGGTACGAATATGAGGAAAAACCCTTGCTATCCAGGCCTCAGATTTTTGAAAATTTAATAAGACTGAAAATTCAAAGATTGTTTTAGTCTGCAGTTCTAATTTATATAAATGACCAATTACACTTCTCGTGAAAAATAAAGAAATAGAGGAATGAAGAAAAGAAGAATGAAAAATAAGGGGAGTAAAGAAACTTGCTTAAAGGAGAAGCATACAAGGTCTGATTTCTGTATTACTAGGAAGTGACTGGTTGTCCAAATCAGCAGTCATCTCTAGGGAGCCTTCCTGGGAGGGAGTGGGTGATGTCAGTCAGCTCAGAACAAGTCTAAGTATTTGATGACCTCCTGATTGTGGGTCAGAAACCCTATTTGCACATTCAGAGATAGATGTGGTTAAAAACCTTTCTTTGCATCTTTTCAATATTGTGATTATACTTCCTTTGCACAATAGACCAATAAATGTGTTAATCTTGTTGATTTCCTATGTAAATGTGGCTTTTGAAAATTCAGTTTCCTGCAGGCAACAGGTGGTAAACAGAAAATAGAGAAAAAACTAGTAATTTTTAAATAGAAGGATTGGAAGTTCAGAGAGATGCAATCCCACAATTATTAATTGAGGCCTGATTCAGTGAAACGTGCTGTCCTGGGTGCTGAGGAGTCAGAGCTGAGCAAGGTGCTGTCCTGGGTGCTGAAGAGCAGAGTGATCTTTGTCACTACCATTAGTGGCATAGGAAATGAACAAAGAGATAACCAGGAGGTAGGGAAACATTTTTGCGCACTCCGGTCTGTCAGGCTCTAGCATCACTTTAGAACCTACTTAGCCATGTTGCCTTCAGTATCTGTGACGTGTGGTTGAGAACAGGAATTTACCATTCTGCTTCTAGTTAACCCCAGTATTTCCTAATCTGGTAGAAAAGTAGGTTTGTCCAGGCTGGGCACAGGGGCTGAAGCCTGTAATCCCAGAATTTTTGGAGGCTGAGGCAGGAAGATAATGAGGTCAGGAGTTCGAGCCAGCCTGGCCAATATGGTGAAACCCTGTCTCTACTAAAGATACAAAAATTAGCTGGGCGTGGTGGTGCATGCCTGTAGTCCCAGCTACTCAGGAGGCTGAGGCAGAAGAATAGCTTGAACCCGGTAGGCAGAGGTTGCAGTGAGCCGAGATTGTGCCACTGCACTCCAGCCTGGACAACAGAGCGAGACTCCATCTCTAAATAAATAAATAAATAAAGAGAGAGAGAGAGAGAGAGAGAGAGAGAGAGAGAGACTCTGCCTGGAAAAGTAGCTTTGTCTTTTTTACTGCTGACTTGGCATTTTATTATAAAACTGTTGCTGTTGTAACACTACATTTATTGAAGGTATTTCACATACTACAAAATATTGATGATTTGACAGTCTCTTGCTTAACTTTTCATTATGAAATAATTATAAATCCACAGGAAATTGCAAAGATAGATCAGTCTTTGTGCCCTTCACCCAGTTTCATAAGCATATACATATATATATAGCTATGCATTACTACAGTACAATATCAAAGTCAGGAAACAGGATGTTGGTACAACATGTGTATACAGTCCTATGACATTTAATCACCTGTGTAGATTTGTGTAGCTACCACTGAAATCAAGAGATGGCACAATTCCATTACTGTAACTGGGTAGTTTAGCTTCAAAACACATTTTAAAACTTTTTTTTCTTTTATCCTTTCTTTCCACTCCCAAGATATAACCTTGAAACAAAGTCCTTTTTCCTTAGTCTTAAAATAGAACCTTGAAACAGACTTTAAAACTTCACTCCCTTCCTTTTCCCACTGTGTACTCCTTTTACCCCAGGCATATGTATCTACCTGCATCTTTGTATCTAATTCAGTGCTTACTTAGAAGTTCCAGGGGCTAATCTTGAGACGGAGCAAGCATGGAGACCCAGCTGGAAAACTCCGGAGATGACCGCAAGGTGGTTAGTCAACAACCTGGCCATTGTTGCTGATGCCAGCCTGTGTTCCCAGTGGCCATGGGAAAAGACATAGATGTTATGGGAAGAGGGTCTGGATCCAGATCCCAAGAGAGGGTTCTTGGATCTTGCACAAGAAAGAATTCAGGGCAAGTCCATAGAGTAAAGTGAAAGCAAGTTTATTAGGAAAGTAAAGGCATAAAAGAATGGCTGCTCCATAGACAGAACTACCCCGAGGACTGCTGGTTGCCCAGTTTTTAATGGTCGTTGCTTGATTAGTTGCTAAAGAAGGGGTGGATAATTTATGCCTCTCCTTTTTAGACCACATAGAGTAACTTTTAGACCATAAAGGGCAGCTGATGTTGTCATGGCATTTGTAAACTGTCATGACACTGGTGGGAGTGTAGCAGTGAGGACAACCAGAGGTCATCACTCTGGTCACCTGGGTTTTGGTGGGTTTTAGCCACTTTTTTTTTTTTTTTTTTTTTTTACAGCAAGCTGTTTTATTAGGAAGGTCTTTATGACCCGCATCTTGTGCTGACCTCATATCTCATCCTGTGACTTATTAGAATACCTAACCGTCTGGGAATGCAGCTTAGTAGGTCTCAGCCTCATTTTACCCAGCTGGTTTCTGGAGGCGTAAGCCAGACATTACCAAACTGGTTTCTGGAGGAATAAGCTAGCCATTCCATATTGCTAGCTATTCAATAGGGAGTTGCTGTAGTTCAAACACCTCTGACTTGCAGACCTTGTACTCAGTACTTCTACCGCTGCATGCCTCCCATTCATCTCAAACTCCCAACCTCAGGTGATATGCCTGCCTTGGCCTCCCAAAGTGCTGGGATTATAGGAATGAGCCACCGTGCGCGGCCCCAAGTTTCTATTTTTAAGCCCCTCTCCCCAGCCTAAAGTGAACTGGTTTCTGGAGGCATGAGCCAGCCATTCCCTCCTGTTAGCTTTGGAAATAAAGCCACTTTCCTTTTATTGCACTTCATCTTTGTTACTGCCTTCACAAGTGGCAAGCAGCCAAGCCTACACTTGGTTACATTACCACCAAGATTTCCCTCATGCTGCCCTTTGATAGCCACCCTCACCTTCTTCCCCCACCATGCCTACCCCCTGGAAACCCTTAATTTGTGTTCTATCCCTATAATTTTGTCATGTTGAGATTGCTGTGTCAATAGAATCACACAGCATATGCTCTTTTGAGACTGGCTATTTTTCATTAAACATAATGCCCTGAGATTGTCAAGTTGTGGGTATCAATAGTTCTTTTATTTTTATTTCTGAGTAATATTCTACGACATCAATGTACTGCGTTGGTTTAACTGCTTTCTTATGAAGGGACATTTTGGTTGTTTCTGGTTTTTGGCTATTATAAATAAAACTGCTATTAATACTTGTGTACGTGTTTTTATATAAACATATATTTTCATTCTAAGATAAACATACAATGAGTGTAACTGTTGGGTCACATGGTAAATGTATGTTTAGTTTTCAAAAGAAACTGCCAAAGTATTTTCTAAAGTGGCTGCACCATTTACACTCCAACCAGCAATGCATGAGCGATTCAGTTTGCTATATCCTTGTCAACATTTGGGACTATCACTATTTTTAATTTTAGCTGTAGCTAGTGATAGTGAACATCTGTGTTTGTTCATGTCCCTCCCTCCCTCTCTTTCCTTCCTTCCTTCCTTTCCCCCTCTCCATCTCCCTCCCCGCTCTTCCTCCCTTCCTCTCTTCCTTCCTTCCCTCCTTTTTTGAGACAGGGTCTCACTCTGTCACCCTGACTGGAGTGCAGTGGCAGGGGGAATCTCGGCTCAACGCAACCTCCTCCTTCCAGGCTCAAGCGATTCTCTCACTTCAGCCTCCTGAGTAGCTGGGATTACAGACATGCGCCACTACCCACCTGGCTAATTTTTGTATTTTTAGTAGAAACGGCGTTTCACCATGTTGGCTAGACTGGTCTTGAACTGCTGACCTCAAATGATCCACCCACCGCAGTCTTCCAAAGTGCTGGGATTACAGGCATGAGCCATCTCATCCAGCCCCCTCACCTGCCTCCCATCCTCTCCTCTCCCCTCTCCTTGACTTCCTTTTCCTTCTTTTTTTTTTTTTTTTTTTTGAGACAGGGTCTTGCCATCACCCAGGCTAGAGTGCAGTGACATAATCAGGGCTCACTGCAGTTTTGGCCTGGGATTTTTAAATTATTGTTGAAAGTTTTAAAAAATATATTCTTCAAAATAGTCTTTTGTCAGGTGTGTGGTTTGCAAATATTTTTCTTCCACTCCATAGCTTATTTTTTTTAACCTCTTAATAGGTCTATCTCAGAGAAAATGTTTTTTATTTTGATGAGATCAAATTTATCAATTTTTTAACGGGGTTGTGCCTTTGGTGTTATGTTTAAGAACTCTTCACTAAGCCCTAGATCCTGAAGATTTTCTTCCATGTCTTCTTCTAAGAGCTTTATAGTTTCATGCCATATGTGTAAATCTATGATTCATTTTGAGTTAATTTTTTTAATAAGATGTGAGCTTTAGGTTCAGGCTTATTTTGATTTGCTGTCATTGAATTACTTTTGAATCTTTGTCAAAAAGCAGTTGGCCTTCCTTATGTGAGGTTATATCTGGGTCGTCTAATATATTCCATTGATCTATGTGTCTTTCCCTCTGTCAGGACAACACAACTTTGATTACTGTAGCTGTATAATACATCTTGAAATTGGGTAAAGTGAATCCTCCCACTTTATTCGTTCTTTCAAAATTGTCTTAGCTTTCTTGGCTCCTTTCTGTTTCAGTTTCAATGGAGGAATACGTTTTTTTCAACAAATAGTGCTAGAGAGACTGGATGTTGATAGGCCAAAAAAACCAAAAAACCAAAATCCAAAAAAAAACCTTGACTTAAACCTCTTAGCTTATACAAAAGTTCACTCAAAATATATCACAGACTTAAATGGAAAATATAGAACTTTGAGAGGAAAACATAGGAAAAAAAGTCTTCAGAACCAAGAGTTGGTGGAGAATTTCTAAAATTTGACAACATAATCATAATCCATAAAAAGAAAATTTGAAAAACTGAACTTTATCAAAATTAAAAACTGCTCTGCCACAGATCTGTTCAAGAGATGAAAAGACAAGTTACAAAATAGGATAAAATATTTGCAAGTCACATATTCAAAAAAGACTAGTGTCTGTGATATATAAGGAGCTCTCAAAAATGAACTGTAAAAAAAAATTCAACTAGAAAATGGGCAAAACATATCAACAGACATTTCATCAAAGAGGATAAATAGCAAAGAAGCACATAAAAAATATTCAACATCATTGGCTTTTGGGGAAATGGAAATTAAAACCTTAGTAAGATGTAACTACACACCTATCAGAATGGGCAGAATAAAAAAATAGTGACAACATCAGACGCTGGGCAGGATGCATAGAAACTGGATCAGGCAGGCAGTACTGATATACAATGTATATCACTCTGGAAAGTATCTTGGCAGTTTATTATAAAATTAAACATGGAAATTCCATTTTTTGCATGTTAACCTTATAGTCAGCCATGTTGCTGAATTCTGATTAGCTTTAATAATATGGCTCTAGGTTATTTTGGCTATTCTATGTACAAAATTATTTCTTTTAATTATTATTCTTTATGTATTCCTTTCCCATTCTTTCATCTGGTACTTATTTATTTATTTATTTTTTATATTGTGTTAGGTAAGACCTCCAGGACATGGTTGGACTGGGCAGAGTTACATTTTAAGACCTGAAGAGGAGCTTTAAAGGTGGGATGTGTTAGTCGGCTTCTCACTTTCAGATGAGTCAGGAAGGTGGGGAGAGTCTGTTGAATTTCTTTGTTGCAGACTTTAGAGAGAATCTTCTAATGTTTCAACATTAACTTTGAGGTTTGCTGTAGAGCTTTGCATATACTCTTTATGAGTGTAAGAAAGTCCTCTTCTACTCAGTTTTCCAAGACTTATTTGTTCTTTTGTCAGTTGGTGTTGAATGTGGCGATTTTTAAAACCATCCATCATTATGATCAAATTTTTCACCTTTAACTTTTTAGTGTGGTAAGATGGATTGCTAGATTTGGTTATGTTTTTGTGTTTTGTTTCATATTTTGGTAGGACTACTTTTATCCCAGAATATGAAAGTATTCTTATAGAATAGTCTTATGTTTGTTTCTTCTAAGACTCAGAGGTTTCACTGTTTCTAGACTAGTTTTTTCATGAAATTCTGGCTTTGGGATTCCCTTACCTTGTGACAAGTATAAAATCTGACCCTCTCTTCACTTATGGATTGAACTTGGACTTTTGACTTCAAGGGAGATTCTTTAGTTCTTGACTCAGATAGGTAGAAGACAGTGTTCTTTGCTGCTTTCTTGAGCTTATTCTAAGCCTGGTTCTCCTAATCCTTGGGTATTTATTCTCAAGTCCTTAGACCTGAGTCCTATCTCTGGAGTGAATGATGCTGTACCAATATGGCATTAATTTAAACTCTAAATGCTAGGACCTTGAGCTATCGCTTTGTTTTTAGAACAAGGAATCTCCTATAGGAGGAATTAAGTCAGCTCACTCTACCACGTTCATAGAGACACATTTCTTATAATATTTTTTTCTAGGAGGAAATATTTTTTGATTTCCAAATTGCTGTCATATTATAAGAAAAATATAATGTAATCATAAAGTGAATCCCTTCTTAGAGGGCCTGCCAGCTACATTATTGGGATTTTAGTACCTACCTGGTGGGGTGATTGGGATGATTAAAGAAATAATGCTAGGTAATAAGTTTATTTCAGTTTCTGGGCCATGGTAGCACTCAGTATTACAATGATTCAAATTGTTCACTCTATCTAGAGGTACCTACTGCTCCATTAGAATATCATTTTATTTAAGTAAACTTTTAGTTTTATAATAGTTTTAAATTTACAAAAAAGTCAAATATAGTACAGAGAGTTCCCAAATACCCCTCACCCAGTTTTTCCCATTGTTAACGTCTTATATTACCATTACACATTTGTTACAACTAAGGAACACAGTGGAACGGTGCTTTACTCAACATTTTATTTAGACTTTACTAGTTTTAATTGCTTGCCCTTGTTCTGCTCCAGGATCCCATGCATGCTGCCATCTTACATTCAACTGACAAGTTTCTCTGGTCTGTGAAACTTGCTCAGTTTTTCCTTGTTTTTGATGACCTTGGTGGCTTGAAGAGTAACAGTTAGTATTTTATAGAATGCCCCTCAATCCGAATTTGGGTTTGTCTGATGTTTTGCTCATGGTTGGACTAGGCAGGGTTACATTTTAAGACTGGAAGAGGAGCTATCAGGATGGAATGTGTTAGTCAGCTCTTCACTTCCAGATGAGTCAGGAAGAAAGGCGAGCGTTTGTTGAATTTCACCCCCAGGGTAATAACACAGAGAGGTCATCCAGTTAATTTTCCAAGGATAAAAATAGAAATAGCTACCACATATTGAATTCCTATCGTGTTATGTGTATGATTGATATATCTATATATAGAGATATAGATATCTATGTGTTTATATCCACATCATTTCTATCTCTGTATCTATATATAAATGAAAATATATATCTACATTTATATATACATAAATGTATACATATAATATACATGTATACATATATAATAATTCTAAGTCCTAAAAAACAACTCATCCTGGTAAATCCTATCTTCTTCATCTTACCATCTTCCAGAAAAAAAATGAGTATATTAGTATATTCTCCCACAACTAAAAAGAAATACCCAAGACTGCATAATTTATAAAGGGAAGCAGTTTAATTAACTCACAGTTCTACATGGCAGGGGAGGCCTCAGGAAACTTACAATCAGGGAGGAAGGTAAGGGGGAAGGAAGCAAGGACCTTCTTCACATGGCAGCAAGAGAGAGAGATCTTGTGAGAACTCACCATTAGCTCTCATGAGAACTCACTCATTATTGGCCGGCCCAGTGGCTCACGCCTATAATTCCACTTTGGGAGGCCGAGGCAGACGGATCATGAGGTCAGTAGATCGAGGCCATCTTGGCCAAAGTGGTGAAACCCCGTCTCTACTAAAAGTACAAAAAAATTAGCCGGGCATGGTGGTGAGTGCCTGTAGTCCCACCGGAAAACAGAAGTTGCAGTGAGCCGGGATCACACCACTGTACTTCAGCCTGGTGATAGAGCAAGACTCTGTCTCAAAAACAAAACAAAAAAAAAGAGAAAAAAAAAAAAAACCAGAAAACTCACTCATTATCCATTATCATGAGAACAGCGTGAGGGAGACTGCCCCCATGATCCAATCACCTGTCATCATGTTTCTCCCTCAACACCTGGGGATTACAATTCAAGATGAGGTTTGGGTGAGATACAAAGCCTAACCATATTATTCTGCCCTGGTCCCTCTGAAATCTTATGTCCCTTTCACATTTCAAAACCAGTCATGCCTTCCCAACAACCTTCTAAAGTCTTAATTCATTCCAGCATTAACCCAAAACTTCAAGTCCAAAGTTGCATCTGAGACAAGTACCTTCTGCCTAAGAGCCTGTAAAATCAAAAACAAGTTAGTTACTTCCAAGATACAATGTGGGTACAAGCACTGGATAAATGCTCCCATTCCAAAGGGAAAAACTGGCCCAAACAAAGAAGAAAGAGGCCCCATGCAAGTCTGAAATCCAGCATGGCAGTCATTAAATCATAAAGCTCTGAAAAAATCTCCTTTTACTCCATGCCTCACATTCAGATCATGCTGATGCAAGAGGTGGGATCCCACAGCCTTAGGCAGCTCCACCCCTGTGGCTTTGCAGGGTTCATCCCCAACCCCGATGCCGATGCCGGCCCTAACTGCTTTCACAGGCTGGCGTTGAGTGTCTGCAGCTTTGCCAGGTGCATGGTGCAAGTTGTCAGTGAGTCTACCATCGTGGGGTCTGGAGAAGGGTAGCCCTCTTCTCAAAGCTCCACTAGGTAGTGCCCCAGTGGGGACTCTGTGTGGGGCCTCCAACACTACATTTCCTTTGCACACTGCCCTAGCAGAGGTTCTCCATGAAGGCTCTGCCCCTGCAGCACACCTCTGCTTTGACATTCAGGCATTTCCAGACATCCTCTGAAATCTAAGCAAAGGTTCCCAAACTTCAGTTCTTCTGTACACCTGCAGGACCAACAACACCACATGGAAGCTGCTAAGGCTTGAGGCTTTCACTCTCTGAAGCAATGACCTGAGCTATAACTTCCCTTTTAGCCAAGGCTGGAGCAACTGGGATGTAGAGCATCCAGTTCTGAGGCTGCACACAGCAGAGGGCCCTGGACCCGCCCCATGAAACACTTTTTCCCTCCTAGATCTTTGGACCTGTGATGGGAGGGGCTGCTGTGAAGGTCTCTGACATGCCCTGGAGATGTTTTCTCCATCATCTTGGTGATTAACATTCAACTCCTTATTACTTATGCAAATTTCTGCAGCTGGCTTGAATTTCTCCCCCCACCAGTGAGTTTTCTATCAAATCATCAGGCTGTAAATTTCCCAAATTTGTGTGCTCTGCTTTCCTTTTAAACCTAAGTTCCAATTTCAGATCATCTCTCTCAAGTTCAAAGTTCCACAGATCTCTAGGGCAGTGGCAAAATGCTGCCAGTTCTCTTTCTAAAGCACAGCAAGAGTGACCTTTGCTCCAGTTCTTAAGAAGTTCCTTATCTCCATCTGAGACCACCTCAGCCTGGACTTCATTGTCTATATCACTATAAGCATTTTGGTCAAAACCATTCAACAAGGCTCTAGGTTGTTCCAAACTTTCCCATATCTTCCTGTCTTCTGAGTCCTTCAAACTGTTCCAACCTCTGCCTATTACCCAGTTCCAAAGTTGCTTCCACATTTTTGGGTGCCCCATTTTTCAGCAATGCTCCACTCTCTGCTGTACCAATTTACTGTATTAGTCCGTTCTCACACTGCTATAAAGAAATACTGAAGCCTGGGCAATTTATAAAGGAAAGAAGTTTAATTGACCCACAGTTCCACATGCCTGAAAACTTGCAGAAAAACTTAACAATCATGGCAGAATGGGAAGCAAGGACCTCTTCACATGGTAGCAGGAGAGAGAAGGGTGAGTAAAGGAAGAACTTGCCAAACACTTACAAAGCTACCAGATCTCATGAGAACTCACTCACTCTCAAGAGAACAGCATGGGTGAAACTGCCCCCATGATCCAATCACCTTCCACCAGGTTCCTCAACACCTGCGGATTACTATTCAAGATGAGATTTGGGTGAGGACACAAAACCTAATTATATAAATGAGGCTCACAAGTTTTAAGTGCTATCACTGAGGCAGCCCCACTAACAGGTGCTTGAGTTGAGATTCAAACCCTCTCCAACTGGCCTCAGAGCCAGAGCGCCTTGAACTGCACTGCACTGCCCCCTACTGGCTCCATCTTCTCATCATTGCGGATTAAGGGTCACAGTGCTAAGAACTCCATAAGATGTATTTGTACTTTTCATAAGTTTTTAATTTTTTCTCCTGTTTTCTCTTTGGTGGTCAGTGGTAAGACTCCTAAAACAACAACAAAAAAAGAGACTATGAGGTGCTTTGAGAGGCAGTCTGGAGGGAGAGGGCAACCAGACCTTAGCATAGCAATTCCCTTGGGGAAAGAGTGGGACATTGCAGCTTTAAGGGTGGAGGGAAAGTAGCTTAGTCCCTGCAGACAAACGGGCACCAAACCTGGGACTGAAAAGGGACCCGGGAGCATCTATATTTCTTAGCCACTTATCAAGGTGCTTTTTGGAATACATCTGCTCATATGTGTTTGATTACAAAATAATGATAATAATAACAGTGAAAATAATTTTTTCCCCATTGAATCTATATTCATTCCGTTCCCTTTCGTTGCTTTGTTTATCTCCTCTGGGCTTGCTCCTAGTTTAGACACTCTCTTTACTGACAGTCCCTGCTCATCTCAGCGTGGATGGAATGCTGGGCACGACCGTAACATTCACGATTATCCATTTATTGATTAGCTTCCATAAAATTTGCTCGTAGTCTTCCAAAGTTTGCTGCAATCTGATGTCCTGATGACTCCCTTATTAGGTTCTGCTTTGGACAGAATTACTCAGCCAAATTGGAATTCATGGTTGTTATGGACCATTTCCAAGACATCAGTCAAAAGCAAGTCAAGAGCTGATTCTTGCCTGTTTCTGCCTGTTAGATTTTGGATCAAGATTCACATCCCATGCCATGCCCATTAATGTGAGGTTGTTGCTTTATTTATGACCTTTGCTTGGTATGTTGCAGTCTATTTCTGTTGTCGCATTTTCACCAACTCATATAAAATTCTTACTCTCACCTTGCATGGGGCTGGGTCGGGGAAGGGGGACTGCAGGTCTGTGTTACTTTATTTAGCAGATGCCTGTACCAATTACGATTCCATTGGCTTTTCCTTCCCCCTTGGACAAGGAGGAGGAGACTTAGTAAAACCAGGACTTTGTCTGTGTTTATTTTTAACCAAAGCCTCCTTAAAGCTTAAAAGATATCATCTCCTTTCTCAGGAAGCTGGCAGCTGTCTGGCCCAGGGACACAATTACAGCTTTGTCATTAAGACTGGAAGCCCAGGATTGTTACCTCTTTCTCCTCTATTCAGCTTATGCTGATGCAAACTCATTTACTAGATGAGCATGGAGGAGAGTAACTTCTTTTGAGTACTGAGAAGCAGGGGTTCAGGAATGCACTTATGTCAATAGGGAATCACTCTGTATTGCTTTCCCCAGAAGTTCCTGGATTTTTATCTTGCTTGTCACCTGCAAAAGAATTCTGACCTCTACAGACGCCTAGTTGTGTGGATGTCAGTTAAAGTGGTTTGCTTCAGGGCAGTGAGGCAGTTCTCTCGGGTGGAAACAACATAGGAATTGATTGCCTTAAATCCTAGGTCAGAACCAACCCTTGCTGGCTGCATGGTCAAGTTCCATTATATCTTGTAACTTCCATTCTCTCACCTACAAACTGGAAGTTAGAATATTCAATCCCCAGTGAAAAATACTCAGCATACTGCTTGCAGCGTATCCATTGCTATATTAAGATGATTTAAGAAAAAACAAAAAACGATAAACCTTTGGACTATGCTGAGGCACAGACATTTGGGGAACAGGCTTGGACTTTGGAATTAGACAGACCTGGTTCAAGATCTGATTCTACCACTTACTAGCTTTATGATCTTAAACAAATTGCAAAAATGTTGCGACTCAGCATCCTTACTTGTAAAAAAGGAAGAATTATGTGGAATACACAGCATATGTACAAAAACTATTAATGGTTTCCCCTTTGTTTGGCCTGGACTCTGACCTTGACTATCACTTTTACAGGTCGTTTAACATGGCTGATGTTTGGTCTTCTGAAAAGGTATTCATGTGGCTTGGTATTCTTAAGATAACCAGGCAGTTGGAGATATTTTTTCCTTTTCTAAGTTGCTTGTGTGTGTGTGACACACATATATACAAATACATACATTTATGTATGTGTGTATGTGTGTATGCATATGTTTGTATGTGCTTTCCGTTTTTCTTCCAAAACTTCTTCCCTTTTCTTCTTTCCACCTATGATCCACTGTTGGCCCCATCACAGGTCTTCTGTGGACCTCAGGGTCATCGCTACCATTTGGACTATGAAACCTCCCTCCAATGCATTGAATAGGTGGGCTGGGTTTGGGATGTGCTTCTCTCCACTGCCCTCCAGAGACCCCACAGACTCTGGAGAATTTGAAATTCCCACTTCTTGCATCATGACCAAAGGGATGAAAATGGAATCTTTGCGATTCTGGAGCAAGGATGTGAGAGAAAAACTCAACTTCCTCTAATTTCTTGTTCTCCGAAAACTCCTTCCATGCATTTACCTGCTCCCACCTCCCAGCTCTGTATGAACCTGGCTCGGTCTTGCCACCATGATGTCCTCGGTTACAACCAGGGGATAGTATGGCTTCTTATTCCATACGAGGATGTTGGGCAGTATCAAATGTGGTGTTACATACGAGGGGCTTTAAGAGTCTGTCATGTGTTATGTGTGGAGTGAGTGGTGACTCCTTCCCCCTTTCTTTATCGTTCCTGGTTTTCCAAGGACCTAGGGAGGGAAAACAAAGCAGTTTTGTTGCGTGGCTCTTCTGCAGTAAGCACTTTCTCTCGACAGGGCCTTTCATAGCAGCCGTGTGAAGCGGGCATTGCTCTCCCGAGGTTATAGATGAAGAAACTGAAGCTCTGCTGGGCGACCTGCCCGAGATCACACAGTTCACACAGTTACTATGTGGCAGAGTTGATGTCTCCATTAGGTACTCCGAGCATGGGGCCTGTAGCACGCAAGCTGTTTAAGAGCACTTAAAGACGTGGGACCTCAGAAACAATGACTAGCTCTAAAATAGCAAAAGAGCACTGTTCAATCAGAAGCAATATTCATTTAGTTAAATGTTTATGTCAAATGACATTAGGTCCACTTGCCCATTGCAACTTTACTGGTCTATAGTTTAGGTCTATGTGAATTACATTCGTGTGGAATGTGGGTGCATGTTACTGGTTTGTGAAGCTGTGAGATACAGGAGGTAGGACCTTCAAAAGCCAAGCAGCCGAAAGCCTGGGAAAAGACTGAAACAGCCTGAAGGGAAACTCAACCCACGAGTCTCATCCTTCCCCCCTGTTTCTGCCTTTTCTGGAGTTGAGCTAAGTCACTGCTCTGGGTTTTGTCTGGTCTGTACAATGAGTAAAGGTGCTTTCAGATTTCTTCCTAGGGCTCACAGGTGAGTCAGTGAGTTTGGGCAATTCTTCATCTGCCTGCAAATGGTGACCGTTTTCATTTTTCCTTATCCCGGTTTATCAGGACACATGCTATGCTAATTAAGTGCCCCTGTGTGCTTCTGCCACAAGAGACTGTGATTGTCAGTGGGACTCACTGGATTTCTGCCTCCTGTTCACAAGAGGTTGTGGGCCTCTGGCTCCCACTGTCGGGAGATGTAGTTGCCCTCTGTGTTCCACGCCACTCCATGTTGCAAACAGACCCAAGGACTACTGCCTAATTTGCCCACTGGTGACGACCTCCCTGCTTTCCTGACTAATTTTATTGGCAGAAGCGTGCAACTTATCTCCCAGCCTGGGCACTGCCATCTGTCACGGTGTCTTGTACCCCAGCAGGGGACTGAATAGCTGGCTGGCTCACAGCAGAAATTAGGTAAATAGAGAGCCCTGAGTGGGTTAGCTGGAACATTTCTGAGCACAGGGAGCTGCACTGAGGATAGGAGCTCTTCAGATACTTGTGGGGCCCATGGATGGTTGCACTGTCTTTCCTCACTGAGTGTGTTCTTCCCCCATATTGTTCTAACCATGTCTACATCCCTTTCTAGAGCCTTCTGTGTCACCATGTTAAAACACACCATAGCCTTCCTGCAGCAGAATCTGTGGAATTCCTTGGTGTGATCTTCAGTCTTCCATTATCCATGAATCCCACGGCAGACACATCTATCATAAGCTTTGGCATTAGGAAGATCCACGTCCAATTATACCTTCCTACCTAGTACCTGTGTGACTTGAGGCAATTTTACATCTCTGGGTCTCAGTTTGTCCCCAGAATGAGGATAAAGGAACCAATTGCCAGGGCTAGTGAGATAATTTATTCACCCATAAGATATATTTTGAATGGCTGCCATGTAGGAGTTAGTGTTTCTATTTTGCCCATGAGGAAATTAAGCCTTATTTAGATGTTCTGCCTGGGACATGTGGCTAGTGAGTGGTGGAATCTATCTGGGCTGATTTATCCATTAGCCTTTTACTCAGTACTGGGGACTCAATGGGACGCTGGGATGTGGATTTTGCCCTTATAGAATCTATAGACTAAAGAGGGGCAGCCTCTGCACAAATAAGCTGATTAAAACCTCTAATGTATGTAAGGAACCTGGTTCCATCCTGATTCAAAGCAGGTATCATTACTTTCTATCCCCTTCCTCTGCTCTGCCTGGATGTCACACTGTGCTTTTCCTTCATCTTTTGTGCTTTCGAATTTTGCTTATGCTGCTATTCCTTCACCTTCAGAGTCTCTGTGCCTATTGCGGTCTGATTCATCCTTCAAGGCCTATTCAAATGTACCTCTGTGAAGTTGTTCCTAAATTGCCTGCTCAGGATGACGCCATCTGGAAGGTTCTGTCACATAGTTAAAAGAGCATGAGCTTTGGACTCAGATGGGTCAGATGAGATCTCAGCTCTACCAGTCTGTGTAATGTTAGGCTTCTTGCTTGACTTCTCTGGGCCCCAGTTCCTTTTCATAAAATAGGAATAACAGTGGTGACCTCACAGGATTTTTGTGAATAATAAATGAAATAAAGCTTATTATGTGCCTGGCATATGGAGGGTGTACATAAATGATTTATTCATCCTTTTTCCTTTCCCCCTCCCTCCCTCCTTCCCCCACTTCCCCCCTTTCCCCCCTCTCCCTCCTTCCCCCCCTGCCCCCTTCCCCTCTCCCTCCCTCCTTCCCTTCCTCCTTCCTTCTCTCCTTCCCTCCTTCCCTCCCTCCTTCCTTTTCTCCTTTCCTCCTTCCCTCCTTCCTTCCTTCCTTCCTTCCTTCCTTCCTTCCTTCCTTCTTCCTTCTTTCCTTTCTTTCTTTTCTGGTGTGATTATAGCTCACTGCAGCCTCAAACTTCTGGGCTCAAGTGATCCTCCCACCTCAGCCTCCTGAGTAGCTGAGACTACAGCTGAACACACCATGTCCAGCTAATTTATTTTTACTTTTTTTCTTGTAGAGATGAAGTTTTGCCATGTTGTCCTTGCTGGTCTCAAAGTCCCGACCTTAAGCAATCCTTCCACCTCAGCCTCCCTAAGTGTTGGGATTATAGGCATAAGCCTCCACACCTGGTCCCTTTTCTTTAACATATATTTATTTTAGTCTTCTTTGATTCAGAATGACATCACAACATTCCATTTCTACTTCTAACTAGGGTCAGGGTGATCAACCATCAGTACACCATGAACTGTGAAAGTCAGTGGGCTTCCTTGTTAGCATGTGAAGCTACTCTCTCTCTTTTTTTTCTACAGCAGGAAGGTAGAAAAAGATGAGAATTGAGCCTGGGACTTAATTATAAGAAAAACAGAGGCCCAGGGAAGATTGTTTTTTCAGTCCAGACAAGGCTGTTTTACCGAGGTCAAGTCTGGTTAAAAGTGAGATGCCAAGACTGGAATGGAGAAGCCTTGAGGTTATAACACACATCCTCCATATGAAAAATCTGATTCTAAAGAGAATGGATGAACAAAAAGTGGCATGCATGTTGGAGGCTATGTGGAGACAAATGCACCCTAGAGGTTGGGATTACCCCAACTAAGTTTTCAGGGATTCCTCTGTCAGGGAACTCTTTAGGAACTTAATGATCTGGTGTGTGAAAGATATTCTCTACTAAATAAAGGTTAAACTGTTGCATTTTGGCCTTCCCACTACTAGGGAGCAAGCACAATGCCTGATAGGCCTTTCCTGTGGCTTCTGGAGGCAGTGTGCTTCACTCTTAGGAATACTAGGAGCACTATTTTAGTGAAACCCTGTTGGTCTCATGTGAGCCTCAGCATTTACCACTGAAGAGACATGGCACAACCAGGCAGACGGAATGACATGGCCAAGAGATGCTGGCCAGGAGGTCACTGTCATTCCAGTACTGGCACAGTGAACACAGTGATGGAGTAGCCAGGGTGGTTGGGATGGAGGCTACAAATGGGCTCCCACTTCAACATCAAGGTTGATCCAGCCCTTGTCATGGCTGAATGCTCACTCCATCAGCAATAGAGATCAGTGCTGACCACTTGATATGCCACCAGTTTTAGAGGAGATCAACCGGCAGCTTTGTGGCCAGTTGATACATTGGATGGACTCCTTTCACCTTGGGAAGGGCTGTGATTCACTTTGACTGGAATTGACACTTGTCTAGGTTTGCCTCTCCTGCCTGCATGACCTCAGCTAGCACTGCCATCTGAGAGCTTGCAGAGTGGTCTATCTATTGTTATGAGATCCCTGTAGGGAACCCACTTTATGGCAATGGAAGTGTAGCAGTAGTAGCATGACCATGGGATAAACTGACCATGTGATGTGGTACACTGCCCCAAATTTGCCCATCAGTTAGAGTGCTGATGTGGCCTTTTCAAATAACCACTGATGAAATGGCTTGGGGATGATATACAAAGATGGGACATAACCCTTCAGCATGCACCATATACCCTAAACCATAGAGCACTGTACTGTGTTGCATCCCCAGTGAGTTGAATGCATGGGTCTGAGAACTAAAGAGTGAAAATAGAAATGACCCCACTTAACATCCTACCCAGTTACCCACTTGGCGGTTTTGTGTCTCCCATTCCCATAACTTTGCAGTATGTAGGTTTAACGGTTCTGTCAAAGAGCAGGATCATTTCCACCAAGGCACAGAGAAAAAGTCCCGTTAAATTTTAAGCTTTGGCTGTCACTCGGTCATTTCAGCCTCGTCATACCAGGAAACTGACAGACAGGTAAAGACATAAACAGGTTCTGTAGTTTCTGCAGTTAAACATCATTCTATATGTGTCTGTGAGGATGTTTGTGGACAAGACTAGCATCTGAATTGGTAGACTCAGTAAAACAGATTGCCCTCCTTGATTTAGATGGTCATCACTCAATCAATTGAAGACCTGAGTAGAAGAAAAAGAAGGAGTAAGAAGGAGCTCTGCCTGCCTGTCGGCTGAGCTCAGACAGGAAAATAGGCCTTTTCCTGTCTTTGGACTTGGACTGAAACATCAGCTCTTCTTAGGTCTAGAGGTTGGTGGCTTTCAGACTGGGACTGCACGTTGGCTTTCCTGGATCTTCAGCCAATTGCAGATCTTGAGACTTCTTAGCCACCATAATTATGTGAGCTAGTTCCTTATAATAAATCTCTCATTCTCTGTCTCTCTCTGTATACACACACACACACACACACACACACACACACACACACACACACACACATAGAAGGGCACACACACACACCCTTATATAAGTATATACATGTACACCTACATAAAAATAAATATGTATACATATGCTTTTAAACAACAGATCTATAACTATATCTATGTCTATAACTTACTGGTTTTGTTTCCCTGGAGAACCCTGACAAATAGCAATTTGATGTTGTGGATTGAATATTAGTGTCACCCCAAAATTCAAATGTTGAAGCCCTAAACCCAATGTGATGATATTTGGAGATGGGGCCTTTGAGAGGTCACAAGAAGAGACACTGGAGAGGTTTCTTGAGTGCTCTCTCTCTCTCTCTTTTTCTCTCTTTCTCTCTGTCTTTCTCTCTCTCTTTCTCTCTCTCTCTTTCTCTCTCTGTCTATATATACACAAATAAGAGGCAATGTGAACACACAATGAGATGGCAGCCAAATAAAAGCCAAGAGAAGAGGCCTCAGAATAAAATCTACCTTGCTAGCTCCTTGATGTTGGAATTCTCACCCTCTGGAAATGAAAGAAACACATTTCTGTCATTTAAGCCACCCAATCTGTAATATTTTATTATAGCAGCCTGAGCATAGTAACACATTTCTTATTTTAAGTTTCTCCAGAAAAGAGAATTACCAGAACCATGCAGAAGCTGTTTCCAGTACTTATTATGTTAAGCACCTGTATCTGATCAGAGCAAGGGTGGAATGTGGTGGATACTGTGGTGTGCTGCCCAGGGCCTTGTTCAAGACTGAGACCTTCAACCCCTAGCTGCCCAGAATGTTGAAAGAGCTCAGCTGAGCTTCTCTCCAAAAATTGCCCTCAGCAGAAGTTCATGTTCTCACTTAAGTTCATGTCCCTTCCCCAGGGGTGTCCTGTATCCAATGAGAGGTAAGTGCAGGGGTGTAAAGACCCGTTCTCATTGCCCCAAGACAGGACCACCCTGAAGGGCCATCCCAGCACCAGAGCTCCCTGTGGGAAGGGTTATACATCTGTCATAACTGTGTCCCAGGGGCACCCTCCAGTATGCTGTATGCATATAGACTTCCCAGAGTTTGTTTAGTGAGACACCAGGCTTAAGATACAAACATTACAAATATTTTATTATGTTTTCTTTATATGAAATTTATAGATAATATACCTACCTCAACACACACACAAAACTTTCATATACATATATATATATATATTCTGGGATACATGTGCAGAACGTGCAGGATTGTTGCATAGGTACATACATGGCAATGTGGTTTGCTGCCTTCTTCCCCTCATCACTTATATCTGGCATTTCTCCCTTCATAAAAAACTTTTAAAAATGTTCCCTAACTATAACAAAGAAATAAAAGTAAAGCCATACTTAATAAAATCATAATGCATTTAATATTTAATAAAAAAGTAATGTCTCAGGTGCAGCTATATCAGAAGATGAGAAGCTCAAGGCATAAAATCACCAAGAATTTGCAGGAACTGAGATTTAGGGATATTGTTTTGCTAACACCCTGTGAACACTGCCAGCAGTCCTGCTATTGGGGATAGTTTGTGAATTAGCTATCAACTCTTGGAAAGTTCTGAACAAACTAATATTATACAATATTCTCTTGATTTACATGGTAATTATACTCCTGGATAGTTCAAAAGTAAGTATGTTTTTACATAAGACCAAAAGGGGTTTTCAGCTAATTATAAACTTTTTCCTTGGACAGGATTGTCTGCCAGGATGTTTGCAGGTATGAGAGTCATGGGGCGATTCTTGCTGGATGGAGCCAATGTGAGCCCTGCAGGGCACCTAGCATACCAAGTCCCTGCCTACAAGCGTCCTGACCATTGAGACAATGAGAACCACTCTGATATAGTTCCCCTATGTCTTCCATATGCTCTGCTGCATAGGAAGGCCAGTAGGGAAAAGGAAGTAAATTTTGAGTAGTAGCCCCCAAACTGCAGACTTCTACTACAGCCTTATGATGGTCAGTGGCAGGCCCTACACTTGAACCCAGGCCTGTGTGATCCAGCCCTAGTGCTTCTCCTACCATGCCACTATCCTACTCGGACTTCCTTAGGGAAGGCTGGGGTCAGGGAGTGGCATGCAAATGTGGTGCTTTTTAGAGAGGACCCTTCCCATTGAGCCTCAGCGGTCACGCCAAGGCCATTTGAAAGGCTGCCACATGATCTCTGCTAAATTAATAGCTTCTATTTTGAGCTTCATGACTGAGGGGCTTTGGCATCAGCCTCCCCTTTTTTTCCTCTCTCTCTCCTTTTAAAGACAGGCAGCCAGGGTGGGCAAGTTTAAACGTTTATGGTTTGATAGCCTGGTAATTGGTAATTAGTTGACGAAGGCTGTGTTTTAAGAGTTGCGGAGGCCATTACTCTTTGAAGACATACATCTCTTCCCCTCTAATTTCTTGTTCTCTGAAAACCTCCTTCCATGCCTTTGCCCGCTCCCACCTCCCAGCTCTGTGTGAACCTGGCTCGGTCTTGTCACCACGATGCCCTCGGTTACAACCAGGGGATAATATGGCTCCCCTCTATTTTCTTTCTTCATTTCTGTTCTCCGGAGTCTCCCTCCTTTCCTTCTGCACCTTTCTTAATTAGACTACCCCACTTACACGTAAAGATGTAGACCATAAGGAAAAAGAAAGAGAGAGAGAGTGCACTTCCTGAAACTGCCTCCTTTCTAGTTCTTCAAGAATGCTTGCCATGTTCATACTACAGTACATGGCTGGGGGGTGTGGATGACCCCCTTTACCCTGTGGCATCTCTTTGGTAGGGGAACAAGGGGCCATATTAGGCTATGGATTGCAAAATCAGTCATAGATCTAATAAACAAATCCTCTCTATAAGAGTTTTTCCTTTGAAGGAAAGTGTTCACTTGCCCACTAGTTTAATGATGGAGGGGCGAATTCCAAAGCTATTGAGTAACTTATAATATTAAAGTATTTGCTAACAAACAGCCGGCAGAAAGGATAGGAACCAGGGGACCCCAGGACACCTCAGCATTAGAAACACATGAACTGGTTCCAAAGGTGGCTTCAGATTTCCAATGGCAAGCATCTTCTGACTTTGTGCACTTTTGCTTAAGACTCAAAATTCCACCTCTCATAAGGAGCTGCTGATTTTCCTAGCTCCTGTCAAGCCCGCTGCTCCGGGGCTAGGGATGAAGGTGTGAGGGAGGCATGGAGTGCACCCTTGCGATTGGCAACCTCACCAAAACCACCTGGAGTGAGGACGGGAAGTTCATGAAAAGGAGGCATGTGTCAGCCTTAAACCACAAGTATCCACCAGAAAAAAAAAACCTAGAATTTAAAGATTATATTTTCCACTTGTCCATTTAATGCTCAAGAGCCCACTATGGGATCTTGTACTAGAACACATCAGTGACCGACAATGCAATCATACTTGAGGCCACCCTCAAATGGAGCAGCATGGGAAGACTGCTCCAAAAGAGAACTGAACTGAAATTCATCTCCATGTAACTTGTTCCTGTTGCTCTTAGCACATTTTCCTGGAGCCCCATAGATCAAGTCAACTCAGTCATTCTCGAGATGATGCTTTAAATATTTGATGACAGAAATCACATCTCTGTGGGTTATGTCTTTCCCAAGCTTAAACATCCTTAGCTCTTTTAACCCTCTTGGTGGGTTTTGGCTATTGGGCATGTGCATTCTTCAATTCTAGAACTATGCATCTTTCTTTGTGTAGATGTTTAATGCAGATTCCAATTTGCAGATAATATATTCATTCAACAAAGGTTTATAGAGCGCCTGCTTTGGGTCAGGAATTGTACTAGATGCTAGGGGATATATGGTGAACAATCATCGACCTCTCCTCTCTCCCATTGCCTGGATCCTGGTCTAGTGTGGACTACCTTTTCCCCTCACATGTTCTTTCCTTCTGTGAGTTGGGCTGGGTGGAAAAAAATGGAAGAGGTAACGGAATTATTAATTATCTACACCTCTTTTTTTCCCAAATGCTAGAACATGCCAATTTATCTCCTTAATTTTCAATAAAAATGAAATTCTTTATTTTACAAATAAAATGTGTAACTAATATTTAGCATCTGCCATGTGTTGAACATGAGGCTGGACAATTTCATGTATTTTATCTCTCATCAGCAGCCCCTTAGGAGTAAGTATACTGGCCCAAGTTTTAAAGATGAACTAACTGAGGCCCTTGAAGGGTAAGTCAACTGCCTAATGACAAGCTGATATGTGGGCAGAACCATACCTCTCTGATTTATCAAATAGGAAAAAATCTTTAAGTTTTATGCTGCTGGAATACCAGCTTAGATGACAAGACCATGAACCTCTAGAAGGAAGACACTGGTCTATTCATCTCTGAACGCCTACCACCTGGCACACATTATCCTGTGTGATTGGACAATTATCAGATTCTTGGAATCAGAACAGACTTCTGAGGACTTGGAGTCTATTCTATATTTTATATGCATTTAAAAAATATGACCTCACTACACCTGCCTTAAATACTTGTAGTTCATTCCATAGGACAGGCTCCCATATCCCATTCTTATTCCTTCTTAGGTAATCTATCTCTTCTCCTGGAAGACCAGTTCCCTGCCTCTAGTCTTGCCTAGCAGATACCCCTTCATCTCTTAGGCTTCACATCAAATGCCACCTTCCCTTTGAAGGCTTCCTCAGCTCTCTGATTTAGAGTTCCTGATCTCTCCTTCCCAAGGTGTTTTTCATAGACCTCCAAGGTACAAATCCTCTTACTATGTTGAATTGTCTTTTGGCTTGACTCTCACTCCACTAGGCTGGAAGCATTTTGAGGACAGGAGCCGTTTCTTCTCCTTTGTACATTCAGCACCCAACATAATGAGTGTCACATGGCAGATGGCCAATGAATATTTGTTGAGTGAATAAAAATGAATAAATTAGTAATATGTCTTGGAATTTATAAACAAAAATCCAAGAACCATAATATTATAACCACAAACTTCATGAAGTTCCCATTGTCAAAAATAATAATCAAGAAAACCAAGAACTTAGTGTTTTGGTTAATTTCAGGAAAATAGAAATCACTTTATTAAACAATTCTGTACAGTAAGAATGGAGACCAGTAAAACCATCACTCTCTCCCAGAAGCAGATACTGTACAATGAGCTTTTTGCAGCTCTGAAGACAATGCTCCTACAGAGAAAAGCATGGTTAGTACTGCTGATACAATTAAAAAAAATTTTTTTTAATTGTATTTGGGTTCTGGGGTACATGTGCATGTCCTGTATCCTGCAGGATTGTTGCATAAGTACTTACATGCCATGGTGGTTTGCTGTCTCCATCCCCCCACCCATTGCCTACATCAGGCATTTCTCCCAGTGTTATCCCTCCCCCTCCTCCCTGCTCCCCAACCACAGTCCCCCATGATCTCCCCTACACCCTCCTACCTAGCCCTATCAGTGTTATTCCCTTCCCTGTGCCCAAGTATTCTCATTGTTCATCACCCACCTATGAGTCAAAACATATGGTGTTTGGTTTTCTGTTCTTCTGTCAGTTTGCTGAGAATGATGGTTTCTAGGTTCATCCATGTCTCTACAAAGGACACGAACTCATTGTTTTTTATGGCTGCATAGTATTCCATGGTATATATGTGCCGTGTTTTTTTTGTCCAGTCTATTAATGTGGAAGA